>JACCIX010000474.1:0-73118 GCA_025506515.1 Flaveria trinervia
TTTAGTAGATTTGAGAGCGAAGATTGTTCAAAGATGTTTGTGGAGTGTTGTGGATACATTTTCTGCATAAGATGATTGATTTTAGAGGTGATTTGTTTATTTTCATGTTTGGTTTTGGTTTCTATTTGAATGTAGATACTATTGGCCCTTTGTGGTTGTTTAGTTAGATTACATTCACTATTATCTTCGAATTTGAATAGTTTAGTTTAGGAGGGTGTTTAGAAGGCTTGAAAATCGATATGGTAGAGTAAGAAAGGTTGATATGTTTAGCAAAAACTATCCATGCAATAACTATTATAATATAACGTTTTTGTATAAGTAGTTCCTTTTTCATGTATTCTATTTAAGTTTCCCAAATACTTTGATACATAAATCTATAATCGCCCAGTTTCAATTGACGTAATAAGAAATCTTATCTTCTTGGTGTTGTTACCTAGATTTGGCTTATTTTTCGTCAATCACACATTGAGTTTTATGTTCAATGTGTAATATTCTTTCATTCCATAACGATAGTTTGATTCGTTCTTCTTATTGAGTGATAAGACTGGTTCTTCTTATTTAGAAGATTTGTGAGCCAAGAGTGTTGAAAGATGTTTGTGGAGTGTTTTGTATGCATTTTGCAAACGAGAGGATCGATTTCAAAGGTGATTTGTTTATATTCATGTTTGGTTTTGGTTTCTGTTTGAATGTCGATACAATTTGCCCTTTGTGGTTGTTTAGTCGATTACATTGATCATTACCATCGAATATGATTAGTTTAGTTTAGGAGGGTGTTTAGAAGGCTTGAAAATCAAAATGGTAGAGTAGAAAAGGTTGATACGGTTACCAAAAACTATCCATGCGATAACTATTATTGTATAACATTTTTTATAACTAGTTCCTTATTCATGTATTCATTTAAGCTTTCCCAAATACTTTGATGCACAAATCTATAATCACCCAATTTCGATTGAAATAATAAGAATCTTATCTTCTGGTCGTGTTACCTTGATTTGACTTATTCTCATCAATCGCACATTGAGTTTTATGTTTGACGTGTAATTACTTTCATTCCATAACGATAATTTGATTCTTTATTCTTATTGAGTGATGAGCGTGGTTTTATTGATCATTTTCAACTCGTATCCATGGTCTAGAGCTTAATGAAGGATTTCATACATCAAAAGTCATCATATGGATAGAATTTAGTAGATTTGTGAGCCAAGAGTGTTCAAAGATGTTTGGGTTGTCTTGTGGATGCATCTTGTGCATAAGAAGATCGATTTCAGAGGAGATTTGTTTATTTTCATGTTCGGTTTGGGTTTCTATTTGAATGTAGATACTATTGGCCCTTCGTGGTTGTTTAGTTAGATTACATTGACCATTATCATCGAATTTGATTAGTTTAGTTTAAGAGGGTGTTTAGAAGGCTTGAAAATCGATATCGTAGAGTAAGAAAGGTTGATACGGTCAGCAAAAACTATCTATGCGATAACTATTATAATATAATGTTTTTGTATAACTAGTTTCTTTTTCATGTATTCTACTAAAGTTTCCCAAATACTTTGATGCATAAATCTATAATCGCCCAGTTTCAATTGACTTATTTCCCAAATAACATATGAGTTTTATGTTTGACGTGTAATTACTTACATTCCATAATGATAGTTTAATACGTTCTTCTTATTGAGTGATAAGACTGGTTCTTTTATTTAGTAGATTTGTGAGCCAAGAGTGTTGATAGATGTTTGTGGAGTGTTTTGGATGCATTTTGCAAACCAGAGGATCGATTTCAAAGGTAATTTGTTTATATTTATGTTTGGTTTTGGTTTCTGTTTGAATGTAGATACAATTTTCCTTTTGTGTTTGTTTAGTTGATTACATTGATCATTACCATCGAATATGATTAGATTCGTTTAGCAGAGTGTTTAGAAGGCTTGAAAATCAAAATGGTAGAGTAAAAAAGGTTGATACGGTTAGCAAAAACTATCCATCCGATAACTATTATTGTATAACATTTTTGTATTACTTGTTCCTTTTTCATGTACTCTTTTAAGCTTTCACAAATACTTTGATGCACAAATCTATAATCACCCAATTTCGATTGAAATATTAAGAAATCTTATCTTCTTCGTCATGTTACATTGATTTGACTTATTTTCATCAATCGCGCGTTGAGTTTTATGTTTGACGTGTAGTTACTTTCATTCCATAATGATAGTTTGATTCTTTATTCTTATTGAGTGATGAGAGTTGTTTTATTGATTATTTTCAACTTGTATCCATGGTCTAGAGCTTAATGAAGGATTTCATGCATCAAAAGTCATCATATGGATAGAATTTAGTAGATTTGAGAGCGAAGATTGTTCAAAGATGTTTGTGGAGTGTTGTGGATACATTTTCTGCATAAGATGATTGATTTTAGAGGTGATTTGTTTATTTTCATGTTTGGTTTTGGTTTCTATTTGAATGTAGATACTATTGGCCCTTTGTGGTTGTTTAGTTAGATTACATTCACTATTATCTTCGAATTTGAATAGTTTAGTTTAGGAGGGTGTTTAGAAGGCTTGAAAATCGATATGGTAGAGTAAGAAAGGTTGATATGTTTAGCAAAAACTATCCATGCAATAACTATTATAATATAACGTTTTTGTATAAGTAGTTCCTTTTTCATGTATTCTATTTAAGTTTCCCAAATACTTTGATACATAAATCTATAATCGCCCAGTTTCAATTGACGTAATAAGAAATCTTATCTTCTTGGTGTTGTTACCTAGATTTGGCTTATTTTTCGTCAATCACACATTGAGTTTTATGTTCAATGTGTAATTACTTTCATTCCATAACGATAGTTTGATTCGTTCTTCTTATTGAGTGATAAGACTGGTTCTTCTTATTTAGAAGATTTGTGAGCCAAGAGTGTTGAAAGATGTTTGTGGAGTGTTTTGTATGCATTTTGCAAACGAGAGGATCGATTTCAAAGGTGATTTGTTTATATTCATGTTTGGTTTTGGTTTCTGTTTGAATGTCGATACAATTTGCCCTTTGTGGTTGTTTAGTCGATTACATTGATCATTACCATCGAATATGATTAGTTTAGTTTAGGAGGGTGTTTAGAAGGCTTGAAAATCAAAATGGTAGAGTAGAAAAGGTTGATACGGTTACCAAAAACTATCCATGCGATAACTATTATTGTATAACATTTTTTATAACTAGTTCCTTATTCATGTATTCATTTAAGCTTTCACAAATACTTTGATGCACAAATCTATAATCACCCAATTTCGATTGAAATAATAAGAAATCTTATCTTCTTGGTCGCATTGAGTTTTATGTTTGACGTGTAATTACTTTCATTCCATAACGATAGTTTGATTCTTTATTCTTATTGGGTGATGAGAGTGGTTTTATTGATCATTTTCAACTCGTATCCATGGTCTAGAGCTTAATGAAGGATTTCATGCATCAAAAGTCATCATATGGATAGAATTTAGTAGATTTGTGAGCCAAGAGTGTTCAAAGATGTTTGTGGAGTCTTGTGGATGCATCTTGTGCATAAGAAGATCGATTTCAGAGGTGATTTGTTTATTTTCTTGTTCGGTTTGGGTTTCTATTTGAATGTAGATACTATTGGCCCTTTGTGGTTGTTTAGTTAAATTACATTGACCATTATCCTCGAATTTGATTAGTTTAGTTTAGGAGGGTGTTTAGAAGGCTTGAAAATCGATATGGTAGAGTAAGAAAGGTTGACACGGTTAGCAAAAACTATCTATGCGATAACTATTATAATATAATGTTTTCGTATAACTAGTTTCTTTTTCATGTATTCTACTAAAGTTTCCCAAATACTTTGATGCATAAATCTATAATCTCCCAGTTTCAATTGACTTATTTCTCAAATACCATATGAGTTTTATGTTTGACGTGTAATTACTTTCATTCCATAACGATAGTTTAATTCGTTCTTCTTATTGAGTGATAAGACTGGTTCTTTTATTTAGTAGATTTGTGAGCCAAGAGTGTTGATAGATGTTTGTGGAGTGTTTTGGATGCATTTTGCAAACAATAGGACCGATTTCAAAGGTGATTTGTTTATATTTATGTTTGGTTTTGGTTTCTGTTTGAATGTAGATACAATTTGCCCTTTGTGTTTGTTTAGTTGATTACATTGATCATTACCATCGAATATGATTAGATTCGTTTAGCAGAGTGTTTAGAAGGCTTGAAAATCAAAATGGTAGAGTAAAAAAGGTTGATACGGTTAGCAAAAACTATCCATGCGATAACTATTATTGTATAACATTTTTGTATAACATGTTTCTTTTTCATGTACCCTTTTAAGCTTTCACAAATACTTTGATGCACAAATCTATAATCACCCAATTTCGATAGAAATAATAAGAAATCTAATCTTCTTGGTCGTGTTACCTTGATTTGACTTATTTTCATCAATCGTGTGTAGAGTTTTATGTTTGACGTGTAGTTACTTTCATTCCATACCGATAGTTTGATTCTTTATTCTTATTGAGTGATGAGAGTTGTTTTATTGATCATTTTCAACTTGTATCCATGGTCTAGAGCTTAATGAAGGATTTCATGCATCAAAAGTTATCATATGGATAGAATTTAGTAGATTTGTGAGCGAAGAGTGTTCAAAGATGTTTGTGGAGTGTTGTGGGTGCATTTTGGGCATAAAATGATCGATTTCAGAGGTGATTTGTTTATTTTCATGTTCGGTTTTGGTTTCTATTTGAATATCGATACTATTGGCCCTTTGTGGTTGTTTAGTTAGATTACATTGACTATTATCATCGAATTTGAATAGTTTAGTTTAGGAGGGTGTTTAAAAGGCTTGAAAATCGATATGGTAGAGTAAGAAAGGTTGATACAGTTAGCAAAAACTGTCCATGCAATAACTATTATAAAATAACGTTTTTGTATAACTAGTTCCTTTTTCATGTATTCTATTAAAGTTTCCCAAATACTTTGATGCATAAATCTATAATTGCCCAGTTTCAATTGAAGTAATAAGAAATCTTATCTTCTTGGTGGTATTACCTAGATTTGACTTATTTTTCATCAATCACACATTGAGTTTTATGTTTAACGTGTAATTACTTTCATTCCAAAATGATAGTTTGATTCGTGCTTCTTATTTAGTGATAAGACTGGTTTTATTGATCATTTACAACTCGTATCTGTGGTCTAGAGCTTAATGAAGGATTTCATAGATCAAGAGTCATCATTTGGACATAATTTTGTAGATTTGTGAGCCAAGAGTGTTAAAAGATGTTTGTGGAGTGTTTTAGATGCATGTTAGTGGATGCAATTGTGCATAAGATGATCGATTTCAGTGGTAATTTATTTATTTTCATGTTTGGTTTTGGTTTCTATTTGAATGTAGATACTATTGGCCCTTTGTGGTTGTTTAGTTAGATTACATTGACCAATATCATCGAATTTGATTAGTTTAGTTTAGGAGGGTGTTTAGAAGGCTTGAAAATCGATATGGTAGAGTAAGAAAGGTTGATACGGTTAGCAAGAACTATCTATGCGATAACTATTATAATATAATGTTTTTGTATAACTAGTTTCTTTTTCAAGTATTCTACTAAAGTTTCCCAAATACTTTGACGCTTAAATCTATAATCGCCTAGTTTCAATTGAAGTAGTAAGAAATCTTATCTTCTTGGTGTTGTTACCTAGATTTGATTTATTTTTCATCAATCACACATTGAGTTTTATGTTTGATTCCTTCTTCTTATTGAGTGATAAGACTGGTTCTTCTTATTTAGAAAATTTGTGAGCCAAGAGTGTTGAAAGATGTTTGTGGAGTGTTTTGTATGCATTTTGCAAACGAGAGGATCGATTTCAAAGGTGATTTGTTTATATTCATGTTTGGTTTTGGTTTCTGTTTGAATGTCGATACATTTGCCCTTTGTGGTTGTTTAGTCGATTACATTGATCATTACCATCGAATATGATTAGTTTAGTTTAGGAGGGTGTTTAGAAGCTTGAAAATCAAAATGGTAGAGTAGAAAAGGTTGATACGGTTACCAAAAACTATCCATGCGATAACTATTATTGTATAACATTTTTTATAACTAGTTCCTTATTCATGTATTCATTTAAGCTTTCCCAAATACTTTGATGCACAAATCTATAATCACCCAATTTCGATTGAAATAATAAGAAATCTTATCTTCTTGGTCGTGTTACCTTGATTTGACTTATTCTCATCAATCGCACATTGAGTTTTATGTTTGACGTGTAATTACTTTCATTCCATAACGATAGTTTGATTCTTTATTCTTATTGAGTGATGAGCGTGGTTTTATGATCATTTTCAACTCGTATCCATGGTCTAGAGCTTAATGAAGGATTTCATACATCAAAAGTCATCATATGGATAGAATTTAGTAGATTTGTGAGCCAAGAGTGTTCAAAGATGTTTGGGTTGTCTTGTGGATGCATCTTGTGCATAAGAAGATCGATTTCAGAGGAGATTTGTTATTTTCATGTTCGGTTTGGGTTTCTATTTGAATGTAGATACTATTGGCCCTTCGTGGTTGTTTAGTTAGATTACATTGACCATTATCATCGAATTTGATTAGTTTAGTTTAAGAGGGTGTTTAGAAGGCTTGAAAATCGATATCGTAGAGTAAGAAAGTTGATACGGTCAGCAAAAACTATCTATGCGATAACTATTATAATATAATGTTTTTGTATAACTAGTTTCTTTTTCATGTATTCTACTAAAGTTTCCACAATACTTTGATGCATAAATCTATATCGCCCAGTTTCAATTGACTTATTTCCAAATAACATATGAGTTTTATGTTTGACGTGTAATTACTTACATTCCATAATGATAGTTAATACGTTCTTCTTATGAGTGATAAGACTGGTTTTTTTTATTTAGTAGATTTGTGAGCCAAGAGTGTTGATAGATGTTTGTGGAGTGTTTTGGATGCATTTTGCAAACCAGAGGATCGATTTCAAAGGTAATTTGTTTATATTTATGTTTGGTTTTGGTTTCTGTTTGAATGTAGATACAATTTTTTTTGTGTTTGTTTAGTTGATTACATTGATCATTACCATCGAATATGATTAGATTCGTTTAGCAGAGTGTTTAGAAGGCTTGAAAATCAAAATGGTAGAGTAAAAAAGGTTGATACGGTTAGCAAAAACTATCCATCCGATAACTATTATTGTATAACATTTTTGTATTACTTGTTCCTTTTTCATGTACTCTTTAAGCTTTCACAAATACTTTGATGCACAAATCTATAATCACCCAATTTCGATTGAAATATTAAGAAATCTTATCTTCTTCGTCGTGTTACATTGATTTGACTTATTTTCATCAATCGCGCGTTGAGTTATGTTTGACGTGTAGTTACTTTCATTCCATAATGATAGTTTGATTCTTTATTCTTATTGAGTGATGAGAGTTGTTTTATTGATTATTTTCAACTTGTATCCATGGTCTAGAGCTTAATGAAGGATTTCATGCATCAAAAGTCATCATATGGATAGAATTTAGTAGATTTGAGAGCGAAGATTGTTCAAAGATGTTTGTGGAGTGTTGTGGATACATTTTCTGCATAAGATGATTGATTTTAGAGGTGATTGTTTATTTTCATGTTTGGTTTTGGTTTCTATTTGAATGTAGATACTATTGGCCCTTGTGGTTGTTTAGTTAGATTACATTCACTATTATCTTCGAATTTGAATAGTTTAGTTTAGGAGGGTGTTTAGAAGGCTTGAAAATCGATGGTAGAGTAAGAAAGGTTGATATGTTTAGCAAAAACTATCCATGCAATAATTATATATATAACGTTTTTGTATAAGTAGTTCCTTTTTCATGTATTCTATTTAGTTTCCCAAATACTTTGATACATAAATCTATAATCGCCCAGTTTCAATTGACGTAATAAGAAATTTATCTTCTTGGTGTTGTTACCTAGATTGGCTTATTTTTCGTCAATCACACATTGAGTTTTATGTTCAATGTGTAATTACTTTCATTCCATAACGATAGTTTGATTCGTTCTTCTTATTGAGTGATACGACTGGTTCTTTTATTTAGAAGATTTGTGAGCCAAGAGTGTGAAAGATGTTTGTGGAGTGTTTTGTATGCATTTTGCAAACGAGAGGATCGATTCAAAGGTGATTTGTTTATATTCATGTTTGGTTTTGGTTTCTGTTTGAATGTCGATACAATTTGCCCTTTGTGGTTGTTTAGTCGATTACATTGATCATTACCATCGAATATGATTAGTTTAGTTTAGGAGGGTGTTTAGAAGGCTTGAAAATCAAAATGGTAGAGTAGAAAAGGTTGATACGGTTACCAAAAACTATCCATGCGAACTATTATTGTATAACATTTTTTATAACTAGTTCCTTATTCATGTATTCATTTAAGCTTTCCCAAATACTTTGATGCACAAATCTATAATCACCCAATTTAGATTGAAATAATAAGAAATCTTATCTTCTTGGTCGTGTTACCTTGATTTGACTTATTCTCATCAATCGCGCATTGAGTTTTATGTTTGACGTGTAATTACTTTCATTCCATAACGATAGTTTGATTCTTTATTCTTATTGGGTGATGAGAGTGGTTTTATTGATCATTTTCAACTCGTATCCATGGTCTAGAGCTTAATGAAGGATTTCATGCATCAAAAGACATCATATGGATAGAATTTAGTAGATTTGTGAGCCAAGAGTGTTCAAAGATGTTTGTGGAGTCTTGTGGATGCATCTTGTGCATAAGAAGATCGATTTTAGAGGTGATTTGTTTATTTTCATGTTCGGTTTGGGTTTCTATTTGAATGTAGATACTATTGGCCCTTTGTGGTTGTTTAGTTAGATTACATTGACTATTATCCTCGAATTTGATTAGTTTAGTTTAGGAGGGTGTTTAGAAGGCTTGAAAATCGATATGGTAGAGTAAGAAAGGTTGATACGGTTAGCAAAAACTATCTATGCGATAACTATTATAATATAATGTTTTCGTATAACTAGTTTCTTTTTCATGTATTCTACTAAAGTTTCCCAAATACTTTGATGCATAAATCTATAATCGCCCAGTTTCAATTGACTTATTTCCCAAATACCATATGAGTTTTATGTTTGACGTGTAATTACTTTCATTCCATAACGATAGTTTAATTCGTTCTTCTTATTGAGTGATAAGACTGGTTCTTTTATTTAGTAGATTTGTGAGCCAAGAGTGTTGATAGATGTTTGTGGAGTGTTTTGGATGCATTTTGCAAACAAGAGGAGCGATTTCAAAGGTGATTTGTTTATATTTATGTTTGGTTTTGGTTTCTGTTTGAATGTAGATACAATTTGCCCTTTCTGTTTGTTTAGTTGATTACATTGATCATTACCATCGAATATGATTAGATTCGTTTAGCAGAGTGTTTAGAAGGCTTGAAAATCAAAATGGTAGAGTAAAAATGGTTGATACGGTTAGCAAAAACTATCCATGCGATAACTATTATTGTATAACATGTTTCTTTTTCATGTACCCTTTTAAGCTTCATAAATACTTTGATGCACAAATCTTTAATCACCCAATTTCGATTGAAATAATAAGAAATCTAATCTTCTTGGTCATGTTACCTTGATTTGACTTATTTTCATCAATCGTGTGTAGAGTTTTATGTTTGACGTGTAGTTACTTTCATTCCATAATAATAGTTTGATTCTTTATTCTTATTGAGTGATGAGAGTTGTTTTATTGATCATTTTCAACTTGTATCCATGGTCTAGAGCTTAATGAAGGATTTCATGCATCAAAAGTCATCATATGGATAGAATTTAGTAGATTTGTGAGCGAAGAGTGTTCAAAGATGTTTTTGGAGTGTTGTGGGTGCATTTTGGGCATAAAATGATCGATTTCAGAGGTGATTTGTTTATTTTCATGTTCGGTTTTGGTTTCTATTTGAATGTAGATACTATTGGCCCTTTGTGGTTGTTTAGTTAGATTACATTGACTATTATCATCGAATTTGAATAGTTTAGTTTAGGAGGGTGTTTAGAAGGCTTGAAAATCGATATGGTAGAGTAAGAAAGGTTGATACGGTTAGCAAAAACTATCCATGCAATAACTATTATAATATAACGTTTTTGTATAACTAGTTCCTTTTTCATGTATTCTATTAAAGTTTCCCAAATACTTTGATGCATAAATCTATAATCACCCAGTTTCAATTGAAGTAATAAGAAATCTTATCTTCTTGGTGGTATTACCTAGATTTGACTTATTTTTCATCAATCACACATTGAGTTTTATGTTTAACGTGTAATTACTTTCATTCCAAAATGATAGTTTGATTCGTGCTTCTTATTGAGTGATAAGACTGGTTTTATTGATCATTTACAACTCGTATCCATGGTCTAGAGCTTAATGAAGGATTTCATAGATCAAGAGTCATCATTTGGACATAATTTAGTAGATTTGTGAGCCAAGAGTGTTGAAAGATGTTTGTGGAGTGTTTTAGATGCATGTTAGTGTATGCAATTGTGCATAAGATGATCGATTTCAGTGGTGATTTATTTATTTTCATGTTCTGTTTTGGTTTCTATTTGAATGTAGATACTATTGGCCCTTTGTGGTTGTTTAGTTATATTACATTGACCATTACCATCGAATATTATTAGTTTAGTTCAAGAGGGTATTTAGAAGGCTTGAAAATCGAAATGGTAGAGTAAAAATGGTTGATACGGTTAGCAAAAACTATCCATGCGATAACTATTATTGTATAACATTTTCGTATAACTAGTTCCTTTTTTATGTATTCTATTAAAGTTTCACTAATACTTTGATGCATAAATCTATAATCGCCTAGTTTCAATGGAAATAATAAGAAATCTTATCTTCTTGGTGGTGTACCTTGATTTGACATATTTTTCATCAATCACACATTGAGTTTTATGTTTGACGTGTAATTACTTTCATTCCATAACGATAGTTTGATTCATGCTTCTTATTGAGTGATAAATCTGGTTTTATTGATCATTTACAACTCGTATCCGTCGTCTAGAGCTTAATGAAGGATTTCATGGATCAAGAGTCATCATTTGGATAGAATTTAGTAGACTTGTGAGCCAAGAGTGTTGAAAGATGTTTGTGGAGTGTATTGTAGCATTTTGTAAATGAGAGGATCAATTTCAAAGGTGATTTGTTTATATTCTTGTTTGGTTTTGGTTTCTATTTGAATGTAGATACAATTTGCACTTTGTGGTTGTTTAGTTGATTACATAGATCATTACCATCGAATATGATTAGAGTAGTTTAGGAGGGTGTTTAGGAGGGTGTTTAGAAGGCTTGAAAATTAAAATGGTAGAGTAAAAAAGGTTGATACGGTTAGCAAAAATATCCATGCGATAACTATTATTGAATAACATATTTGTAAACTTGTTCCTTTTTCATGTATTCTTTTAACCTTTCACAAATACTTTGATGCACAAATCTATATTCCCCCAATTTCAATTAAAATAATAACAAATCTTATCTTCTTGGTCGTGTTACCTTGATTTGACTTATTTTCATCAATCGCACATTCAGTTTTATGTTTGACGTGTAATTACTTTCATTCCATAACGATAGTTTGATTCGTGCTTCTTATTGACTGATAAGACTGGTTTTATTGATCATTTACAACTCGTATCTATGGTCTAGAGCTTAATGAAGGATTTCATGGATCAAGAGTCATCATTTGGATAGAATTTAGTAAATTTGTGAGCTAAGAGTGTTGAAAGATGTTTGTGGAGTGTTTTGGACGCATTTTGCAAACGAGAGGATCGATTTCAGAGGTGATTTGTCTATTCATGTTCGGTTTTAGTTTCTATTTGAATGTAGATACCATTTGACCTTTTTGGTTGTTTAGTTGATTACATTTATCATTACCATCAAATATGATTAGTTCAGTTCAGGAGGATGTTTAGAAAGCTTGAAAATCAAAATGGTAGAATAAAAAAGGTTGATACGGTTAGCAAAATCTATCCATGTGATAACTATTATCGCATATCTTTTTGTATAACTTGTTCCTTTTTCATGTATTCTATTAAGCTTTCACAAATACTTTGATGCACAAATCTATAATCACCCAATTTCGATTAAAATAATAAGAAATCTTATCTTCTGGGTCGTGTAACGTTGATTTGACTTATTTTCATCAATTAAAGATTAGAGTTTTATGTTTAACTAGTAATTACTTTCATTCCATAACAATAGTATGATTCTTGATTCTTATTGAGTGATGAAAGTGCTTTTCAACTCGTATCCATGGTCTAGAGCTTAATGAAGGATTTCATGGATCAAAAGTCATCATATGGATAGAAGTTAGTAGATTTGTAAGCCAAGAGTTTTCAAAGATGTTTGTCGTGTTGTGCATGCTTTTTGTGCATAAGCGGATCGATTTCAGAGGTGATTTGTTTATTTTCATATTCGGTTATGGTTTTTATTTGGATGTAGATACTAGTTTCCCTTTGTGGTTGTTTAGTTTGAGTACATTGACCATTACCATCGATAATGATTACTTTAGTTTAGGAGGGTATTTAGAAGGCTTGAAAATTGAAATGGTAGAGTAAAAATGGTTGAAACGATTAGCAAAAACTATCCATGCGATAACAATTACTGTATAACATTTTCGTATAACTAGTTTCTTTTTCATGTATTTATTAAAGTTTCATAAATACTTTGATGCACAAATCTATAATCGCCTAATTTCGATTGAAATAATAAGAAATCTTATCTTCTTCGTTGTGTTACCTTGCTTTGACTTATTTTCATCAATCGCACATTGAGTATTATTTTGACATGGAATTACGTTCATTCCATAATGATAGTTTGATTCTTGATTCTTATTGAGTGATGAGAGTGGTTTTATTAATCATTTTCAACTCGTATCCATGGTATAGAGCTTAATTAAGGATTTCATGCATCAAAAGTCATCATATGGATAGAATTTAGTTGATTTGTGAGCCAAGAGTGTTCAAAGATGTTGTGGAGTGTTGTGGATGCATTTTGTGCATAAGAGGATCAATTTCAGAGGTGATTTGTTTATTTTCATGTTCGGTTTTGGTTTCAATTTGAATGTAGATACTATTGGCCCTTTGTGGTTGTTTAGATAGATTACATTGACCATTACCATCGAGTTTGATTAAATTAGTTTAGGAGGGTGTTTAGAAGGCTTGAAAATCGATATGGTAGAGTAAAAAAGGTTGATACGGTTAGGAAACACTATCCATCCGATAACTAATGTTATATAACCTTTTTGTATAACTAGTTCCTTTTTCATGTATCCTACTAAAGTTTCACAAATACTTTGATGCATAAATCTGTAATCGCCTAGTTTCAATTGAAATAATAAGAATTCTTATCTTATTGGTGGTGTTACCTTGATTTGACTTATTTCTCATCAATCGCACAGTGAGTTTTATGTTTGACGTGTAATTACTTTCATTCCATAACGATAGTTGATTCATGCTTCTTATTAAGACTGGTTTTATGATCATTTACAACTTGTATCCGTGGTCTAGAGCTTAGTGAAGGATTTCACGGATCAAGAGTCATCATTTGGATAGGATTTAGTAGACTTGTGAGCCATGAGTGTTGAAAGATGTTTGTGGTGTGTTGTGGATGCATTTTTTGCATAGGAGGATCGATTTCAGAGGTGATTTGTTTATATTCATGTTCCGTTTTGGTTTCTATTTGAATATAGATACTATTGGCCCTTTGTGGTTGTTCGGTTAGATTACATTGACCATTACCATCGAGTTTCATTAGTTTAGTTTAGGAGTGTGTTTAGAAGGCTTGAAAATCGATTTGGTAGAGTAAAAAAGGTTG
Source organism: Flaveria trinervia (assembly GCA_025506515.1). NCBI lineage: Eukaryota > Viridiplantae > Streptophyta > Magnoliopsida > Asterales > Asteraceae > Flaveria > Flaveria trinervia. Next base: position 13,847 of record JACCIX010000474.1, read on the forward strand.
ATACGGTTAGCAAAAACTATCCATGAGATAACTACTATTATATAACGTTTTTGTATAACTAGTTCCTTTTTCATGTATCCTACTAAAGTTTCATAAATACTTTAATGCGTAAATCTGTAATCGCCCAGTTTCAATTGAAAATATAAGAATTCTTATCTTCTTGGTGGTGTTACCTTGATTTGACTTATTTCTCATCAATCGCACATTGAGTTTTATGTTTGACATGTAGTTATTTTCATTCCATAATGATAGTTTGATTCGTGCTTCTTATTGAGTGATAAGACCGGTTTTATTGATCATTTACAACTTGTATCTGTGGTCTAGAGTTTAATGAAGGATTTCATGGATCAAGAGTCATCATCTAGATAGAATTTAGTAGACTTGTGAGCCAAGAGCGTTGAAAGATGTTTGTGGAGTGTTGTGGATGCACTTTGTGCATAAGGGGTCGATTTTAGAGGTGATTTGTTTATTTTCATATTATGTTATGGTTATTTAGATGTAGATACTATTTGCCCTTTGTGGTTGTTTAGTTTGATAACATTGAACATTACCATCGAATATGATTAGTTTAGTTCAGGAGGGTATTTAAAAGGCTTGAAAATCAAAATGATAGAGTAAAAATGGTTGATAGGTAAGCAAAACCTATCCATGCGATAACTATTATTGTATAACATTTTCATATAACTAGTTCCTCTTTCATGTATTCTATTAAAGTTTCACAAATACTTTTATGCACAAATCTATAATCGCCTAATTTCGATTGAAATAATAAGAAATCTTATCTTCTTGGTTGTGTTACCTTGCTTTGGTTTATTTTCATCAATCGCACAACGAGTTTTATTTTTGACATGAAATTACTTTCATTCCGTAATGATAGTTTGATTCTTGATTCTTATTGAGTTATGAGAGTGGTTTTATTGATCATTTTCAACTCGTATCCATGGTCTAGAGCTTAATTAAGAATTTCATGCATCAAAAGTCATCATATGGATGGAATTTAGTTCATTTGTGAGCCAAGAGTGTTCAAAGATGTTTGTAGAGTGTTGTGGATGCATCTTCTGCGTAAGAGGATCAATTTCAGAGGTGATTTCTTTATTTTCATGTTCGGTTTTGGTTTCTATTTGAATGTAGATACTATTGGCCCTTTGTGGTTGTTTAGTTAGATTACATTAACCATTACCATGGAGTTTGATTAGTTTAATTTAGGAGAGTGTTGAGAAGGCTTGAAAATCGATATGGTAGAGTAAAAAAGGTTGATAGGGTTAGGAAAAACTATCCATGCGATAACTATTATTATATAAAGTTTTTGTATAACTAGTTTTTTTTCATGTATCTTACTAAAGTTTCACAAATACTTTGATGCATAAATCTATAATCGCCCAGTTTCAACTGATATAATAAGAATTCTTATCTTCTTGGTGGTGTTACCTTGATTTGACTTATTTCTCATCAATCGCACATTGAGTTTTATGTTTGACGTGTAGTTATTTTCATTCCATAACGATAGTTTGATTTGTGCTTCTTATTAAGTGATAAGACTGGTTTTATTGATCATTTACAACTTGTATCTGTGGTCTAGAGCTTAATGAAGGATTTCATGGATCAAGAGTCATCATCTGGATAGAATTTAGTAGACTTGTGAGCCAAGAGCGTTGAAAGATGATTGTGGAGTGTTGAAAGATGTAGATACTATTTGCCCTTTGTGGTTGTTTAGTTTGATAACATTGAACATTACCATCGAATATGATTAGTTAGTTCAGGAGGGTATTTAAAAGGCTTGAAAATCAAAATGGTAGAGTAAAAATGGTTGATGGGTAAGCAAAACCTATCCATGCGATAACTATTATTGTATAACATTTTCATATAACTAGTTCCTCTTTCATGTATTCTATTAAAGTTTCACAAATACTTTTATGCACAAATCTATAATCGCCTAATTTCGATTGAAATAATAAGAATCTTATTCTTGGTTGTGTTACCTTGCTTTGTTTATTTTCATCAATCGCACAACGAGTTTTATTTTTGACATGGAATTACTTTCATTCCGTAACGATAGTTTGATTCTTGATTCTTATTGAGTTATGAGAGTGGTTTTATTGATCATTTTCAACTCGTATCCATGGTCTAGAGCTTAATTAAGAATTTCATGCATCAAAAGTCATCATATGGATGGAATTAGTTGATTTGTGACCCAAGAGTGTTCAAAGATGTTTGTAGAGTGTTGTGGATGCATCTTCTGCGTAAGAGGATCGATTTCAGAGGTGATTTCTTTATTTTCATGTTCGGTTTGGTTTCTATTTGAATGTAGATACTATGGCCCTTTGTGGTTGTTTAGTTAGATTACATTGACCATTACCATGGAGTTTGATTAGTTTAATTTAGGAGAGTGTTGAGAAGGCTTGAAAATCGATATGGTAGAGTAAAAAAGGTTGATATGGTTAGGAAAAACTATCCATGCGATAACTATTATTATATAAAGTTTTTGTATAACTAGTTTTTTTTCATGTATCTTACTAAAGTTTCACAAATACTTTGATGCGTAAATCTATAATCGCCCAGTTTCAACTGATATAATAAGAATTCTTATCTTCTTGGTGGTGTTACCTTGATTTGACTTATTTCTCATCAATCGCACATTGAGTTTTATGTTTGACGTGTAGTTATTTTCATTCCATAACGATAGTTTGATTTGTGCTTCTTATTAAGTGATAAGACTGGTTTTATTGATCATTTACAACTTGTATCTGTGGTCTAGAGCTTAATGAAGGATTTCATGGATCAAGAGTCATCATCTGGATAGAATTTAGTAGACTTGTGAGCCAAGAGCGTTGAAAGATGATTGTGGAGTGTTGAAAGATGTAGATACTATTTGCCCTTTGTGGTTGTTTAGTTTGATAACATTGAACATTACCATCGAATATGATTAGTTTAGTTCAGGAGGGTATTTAAAAGGCTTGAAAATCAAAATGGTATAGTAAAAATGGTTGATGGGTAAGCAAAAACTATCCATGCGATAATTATTATTGTATAACATTTTCATATAACTAGTTCCTCTTTCATGTATTCTATTAAAGTTTCATAAATACTTTGATGCACAAATCTATAATCGCCCAATTTCGATTGAAATAATAAGAAATCTTATCTTCTTGGTTGTGTTACCTTGCTTTGGTTTATTTTCATCAATCGCCCAACGAGTTTTATTTTTGACATGGAATTACATTCATACCATAACGATAGTTTGATTCTTGATTCTTATTGAGTGATGTGAGTGGTTTTATTGATCATTTTCAACTCGTATCCATGGTCTAGAGCTTAATTAAGAATTTCATGCATCAAAAGTCATCATATGGATGGAATTTAGTTGATTTGTGAGCCAAGAGTGTTCAAAGATGTTTGTGGAGTGTTGTGGATGCATCTTGTGCATAAGAGGATCGATTTCAGAGGTGATTTCTTTATTTTCATGTTCGGTTTGGTTTCTATTTGAATGTAGATACTATGGCCCTTTGTGGTTGTTTAGTTAGATTACATTGACCATTACCATCGAGTTTGATTAGTTTGATTTAGGATAGTGTTTAGAAGGCTTGAAAATCGATATGGTAGAGTAAAAAAGGTTGATACGGTTAGGAAAAACTATACATGCGATAACTATTATTATATAACGTTTTTGTATAACTAGTTCCTTTTTCATGTATCCTACTAAAGTTTCACAAATACTTTGATGCGTAATCTATAATCGCCCAGTTTCAATTGAAATAATAAGAATTTTTATCTTCTTTGTGGTGTTACCTTGATTTGACTTATTTCTCATCAATCGCACATTGAGATTTACGTTGGACGTGTAATTATTTTCATTCCATAACGATAGTTTGATTCGTGCTTCTTATTGAGTGATAAGACTTGTTTTATTCATCATTTACAACTTGTATCCGTGGTCTAGAGCTTAATGAAGGATTTCATGGATCAAGGGTCATCATCTGGATAGAACTTAGTAGACTTGCGAGCCAAGAGTGTTGAAAGATGTTTGTGGAGTGCTGTGGATGCACTTTGTGCATAAGGGGTCGATTTTAGAGGTGATTTGTTTATTTTCATATTAGGTTATGGTTTTTATTTAGATGTGGATACTATTTTCCCTTTGTGGTTGTTTAGTTTGATAACATTGAACATTACCATCGAATATGATTAGTTTAGTTCAGGAGGGTATTTATAAGGCTTGAAAATCGAAATGGTAGAGTAAAAATGGATGATGGGTAAGCAAAAACTATCCATGCGATAATTATTATTGTATAACATTTTCATATAACTAGTTCCTCTTTCATGTATTCTATTAAAGTTTCACAAATACTTTGATGCACAAATCTATAATCGCCCAATTTCGATTGAAAAAATAAGAAATCTTATCTTCTTGGTTGTGTTACCTTGCTTTGGTTTATTTTCATCAATCGCCCAACGAGTTTTATTTTTGACATGGAATTACATTCATACCATAACGATAGTTTGATTTTTGATTCTTATTGAGTGATGAGAGTGGTTTTATTGATCATTTTCAACTCGTATCCATGGTCTAGAGCTTAATTAAGAATTTCATGCATCAAAAGTCATCATATGGATGGAATTTAGTTGATTTCTGAGCCAAGAGTGTTCAAAGATGTTTGTGGAGTGTTGTGGATGCATCTTGTGCATAAGAGGATCGATTTCAGAGGTGATTTCTTTATTTTCATCTTCGGTTTTGGTTTCTATTTGAATGTAGATACTATTGGCCCTTTGTGGTTGTTTAGTTAGATTACATTGACCATTACCATCGAGTTTGATTAGTTTGATTTAGGAGAGTGTTTAGAAGGCTTGAAAATCGATATGGTAGAGTAAAAAAGGTTGATACGGTTAGGAAAAACTATACATGCGATAACTATTATTATATAACGTTTTTGTATAACTAGTTCCTTTTTCATGTATCCTACTAAAGTTTCATAAATACTTTGATGCGTAAATCTATAATCACCCAGTTTCAATTGAAATAATAAGAATTCTTATCTTCTTGGTGGTGTTACCTTGATTTGACTTATTTCTCATCAATCGCACATTGAGTTTTACGTTTGATGTGTAATTATTTTCATTCCATAACGATAGTTTGATTCGTGCTTCTTATTGATTGATAAGACTGGTTTTATTGATCATTTACAACTTGTATCTGTGGTCTAGAGCTTAATGAAGGATTTCATGGATCAAGGGTCATCATCTGGATAGAATTTAGTAGACTTGTGAGCCAAGAGTGTTGAAAGATGTTTGTGGAGTGCTGTGGATGCACTTTGTGCATAAGGGGTCGATTTTAGAGGTGATTTTTTTATTTTCATATTAGGTTATGGTTTTTATTTAGATGTAGATACTATTTTCCCTTTGTGGTTGTTTAGTTTGATAACATTGAACATTACCATCGAATATGATTAGTTTAGTTCAGGAGGGTATTTATAAGGCTTGAAAATCAAAATGGTATAGTAAAAATGGTTGATGGGTAAGCAAAAACTATCCATGCGATAATTATTATTGTATAACATTTTCATATAACTAGTTCCTCTTTCATGTATTCTATTAAAGTTTCACAAATACTTTGATGCACAAATCTATAATCGCCCAATTTCGATTGAAATAATAAGAAATCTTATCTTCTTGGTTGTGTTACCTTGATTTGGTTTATTTTCATCAATCGCCCAACGAGTTTTATTTTTGACATGGAATTACATTCATACCATAACGATAGTTTGATTCTTGATTCTTATTGAGTGATGAGAGTGGTTTTATTCATCATTTTCAACTCGTATCCATGGTCTAGAGCTTAATTAAGAATTTCATGCATCAAAAGTCATGATATGGATGGAATTTACTTGATTTGTGAGCCAGAGTGTTCAAAGATGTTTGTGGAGTGTTGTGGATGCATCTTGTGCATAAGAGGATCGATTTCAGAGGTGATTTCTTTATTCATGTTCGGTTTTGGTTTCTATTTGAATGTAGATACTATTGGCCCTTTGTGGTTGTTTAGTTAGATTACATTGACCATTACCATCAAGTTTGATTAGTTTAATTTAGGAGAGTGTTTAGAAGGCTTGAAAATCGATATGGTAGAGTAAAAAAGGTTGATACGGTTAGGAAAAACTATACATGCGATAACTATTATTATATAACGTTTTGTGTATAACTAGTTCTTTTTCATGTATCCTACTAAAGTTTCACAAATACTTTGATGCGTAAATCTATAATCGCCCAGTTTCAATTGAAATAATAAGAATTCTTATCTTCTTGGTGGTGTTACCTTGATTTGACTTATTTCTCATAAATCGCAGATTGAGTTTTATGTTTGACGTGTAATTATTTTCATTCCATAACGATAGTTTGATTCGTGCTTCTTATTGAGTGATAAGACTGGTTTTATTGATCATTTACAACTTGTATCCATGGTCTAGAGCTTAATGAAGGATTTCATGGATCAAGAGTCATCGTTTGGATAAAATTTAGTAGACTTGTGAGCCAAGAGTGTGGAAAGATGTTTGTGGAGTGTTGTGGATGCACTTTGTGCATAAGGGTATCGATTTCGGAGGTGATTTGTTTATTTTCATATTCGGTTATTGTTTCTATTTGGATGTAGATACTATTTGCCCTTAGTGGGTATTTAGTTTGTTTACATTGACCATTACCATCGAATATGATTAGTTTAGTTCAGGAGGGTATTTATAAGGCTTGAAAATCGCCCATGTATTCATATAACTAGTTCCTCTTTCGTGTATTCTATTAAAGTTTCACAAATACTTTGATGCACAAATCTATAATCACCCAATTTCGACTGAAATAATAAGAAATCTTAACTTCTTGGTTGTGTTACCTTGCTTTGGTTTATTTTCATCAATCGCACAACAAGTTTTATTTTTGACATGGAATTACTTTCATTCCATAACGATAGTTTGATTGTTGATTCTTATTGAGTGATGAGAGTGGTTTTATTGATCATTTTCAACTTGTATCCATGGTCTAGAGCTTAATAAGAATTTCATGCATCAAAAGTCATCATATGGATGGAATTTAGTTGATTTGTGAGCCAAGAGTGTTCAAAGATGTTTGTGGAGAGTTGTGGATGCATCTTGTGAATAAGAGGATCGATTTAAGAGGCGATTTCTTTATTTTCATGTTCGGTTTTGGTTTCTATTTGAATGTAGATACTATTGGCCCTTTGTGGTTGTTTAGTTAGATTACATTGATCATTACCATCGAGTTTGATTAGTTTAATTTAGGAGAGTGTTTAGAAGGCTTGAAAATCGATATGGTAGAGTAAAAAAGGTTGATATGGTTAGGAAAAACTATCCATGCGATAACTATTATTATATAACATTTTTGTATAACTAGTTCTATTTTCATGTATCCTACTAAACTTTCACAAATACTTTGATGCGTAAATCTAAAATCACCCAGTTTCAATTGAAATAATTAGAAATCTTATCTTCTTGGCGGTGTTACCTTGATTTGACTTATTTCTCATCAATCGCACATTGAGTTTTATGTCTGACGTGTAATTATTTTCACTCCATAACGATAGTTTGATTCGTGCTTCTTATTGAGTGATAAGACTTGTTTTATTGATCATTTACAACTTGTATCCATGGTCTAGAGCTTAATGAAGGATTTCATGGATCAAGGGTCATCATCTGGATAGAATTTAGTAGACTTGTGAGCCAAGAGTGTTGAAAGATGTTTGTGGAGTGATGTGGATGCACTTTGTGCATAAGGGGTCTATTTTAGAGGTGATTTGTTTATTTTCGTATTATGTTATGGTTTTTATTTAGATGTAGATACTATTTTCCCTTTGTGGTTGTTTAGTTTGATAACATTGAACATTACCATCGAATATGATTAGTTTAGTTCAGGAGGGTATTTATAAGGCTTGAAAATCGAAATGGTAGAGTAAAAATGGTTGATGGGTAAGCAAAAATTATCCATGCGATAATTATTATTGTATAACATTTTCATATAACTAGTTCCTCTTTCATGTATTCTATTAAAGTTTCACAAATACTTTGATGCACAAATCTATAATCGCCCAATTTCGATTGAAATAATAAGAAATCTTATCTTCTTGGTTGTGTTACCTTGCTTTGGTTTATTTTCATCAATCGCCCAACGAGTTTTATTTTTGACATGGAATTACATTCATACCATAACGATAGTTTGATTCTTGATTCTTATTGAGTGATGAGAGTGGTTTTATTGATCATTTTCAACTCGTATCCATGGTCTAGAGCTTAATTAAGAATTTCATGCATCAAAAGTCATCATATGGATGGAATTTAGTTGATTTGTGAGCCAAGAGTGTTCAAAGATGTTTGTGGAGTGTTGTGGATGCATCTTGTGCATAAGAGGATCGATTTCAGAGGTGATTTCTTTATTTTCATGTTCGGTTTTGGTTTCTATTTGAATGTAGATACTATGGCCTTTGTGGTTGTTTAGTTAGATTACATTGACCATTACCATCGAGTTTGATTAGTTTGATTAGGAGAGTGTTTAGAAGGCTTGAAAATCGATATGGTAGAGTAAAAAAGGTTGATACGCTTAGAAAAACTATACTGCGATAACTATTATTATATAACGTTTTTGTATAACTAGTTCCTTTTTCATGTATCCTACTAAAGTTTCACAAATACTTTGATGCTAAATCTATAATCGCCCAGTTCAATTGAAATAATAAGAATTCTTATCTTCTTGGTGGTGTTACCTTGATTTGACTTATTTCTCATCAATCGCACATTGAGTTTTACGTTTGACGTGTAATTATTTTCATTCCATAACGATAGTTTGATTTGTGCATCTTATTGAGTGATAAGACTGGTTTTATTGATCATTTACAACTTGTATCCGTCGTCTAGAGCTTAATGAAGGATTTCATGGATCAAGGGTCATCATCTGGATAGAATTTAGTAGACTTATCAGCAAGAGTGTTGAAAGATGTTTGTGGAGTGCTGTGGATGCACTTTGTGCATAAGGGGTCGATTTTAGAGGTGATTTTTTTATTTTCATATTAGGTTATGGTTTTTATTTAGATGTAGATACTATTTTCCCTTTGTGGTTGTTTAGTTTGATAACATTGAACATTACCATCGAATATGATTAGTTTAGTTCAGGAGGGTATTTATAAGGCTTGAAAATCAAAATGGTATAGTAAAAATGGTTGATGGGTAAGCAAAAACTATCCATGCGATAATTATTATTGTATAACATTTTCATATAACTAGTTCCTCTTTCATGTATTCTATTAAAGTTTCACAAATACTTTGATGCACAAATCTATAATCTCCCAATTTCGATTGAAATAATAAGAAATCTTATCTTCTTGGTTGTGTTACCTTGATTTGGTTTATTTTCATCAATCGCCCAACGAGTTTTATTTTTGACATGGAATTACATTCATACCATAACGATAGTTTGATTCTTGATTCTTATTGAGTGATGAGAGTGGTTTTATTCATCATTTTCAACTCGTATCCATGGTCTAGAGCTTAATTAAGAATTTCATGCATCAAAAGTCATGATATGGATGGAATTTACTTGATTTGTGAGCCAAGAGTGTTCAAAGATGTTTGTGGAGTGTTGTGGATGCATCTTGTGCATAAGAGGATCGATTTCAGAGGTGATTTCTTTATTCATGTTCGGTTTTGGTTTCTATTTGAATGTAGATACTATTGGCCCTTTGTGGTTGTTTAGTTAGATTACATTGACCATTACCATCAAGTTTGATTAGTTTAATTTAGGAGAGTGTTTAGAAGGCTTGAAAATCGATATGGTAGAGTAAAAAAGGTTGATACGGTTAGGAAAAACTATACATGCGATAACTATTATTATATAACGTTTTTGTATAACTAGTTCCTTTTTCATGTATCCTACTAAAGTTTCACAAATACTTTGATGCGTAAATCTATAATCGCCCAGTTTCAATTGAAATAATAAGAATTCTTATCTTCTTGGTGGTGTTACCTTGATTTGACTTATTTCTCATAAATCGCAGATTGAGTTTTATGTTTGACGTGTAATTATTTTCATTCCATAACGATAGTTTGATTCGTGCTTCTTATTGAGTGATAAGACTGGTTTTATTGATCATTTACAACTGTATCCATGGTCTAGAGCTTAATGAAGGATTTCATGGATCAAGAGTCATCGTTTGGATAAAATTTAGTAGACTTGTGAGCCAAGAGTGTGGAAAGATGTTGTGGAGTGTTGTGGATGCACTTTGTGCATAAGGGTATCGATTTCGGAGGTGATTTGTTTATTTTCATATTGGTTATTGTTTCTATTTGGATGTAGATACTATTTGCCCTTAGTGGGTATTTAGTTTGTTTACATTGACCATTACCATCGAATATTGATTAGTTTAGTTCAGGAGGGTATTTATAAGGCTTGAAAATCGCCCATGTATTCATATAACTAGTTCCTCTCTTTTCGTGTATTCTATTAAAGTTTCACAATACTTTGATGCACAAATCTATAATCACCCAATTTCGACTGAAATAATAAGAAATCTTAACTTCTTGGTTGTGTTACCTTGCTTTGGTTTATTTTCATCAATCGCACAACAAGTTTTATTTTTGACATGGAATTACTTTCATTCCATAACGATAGTTTGATTGTTGATTCTTATTGAGTGATGAGAGTGGTTTTATTGATCATTTTCAACTTGTATCCATGGTCTAGAGCTTAATTAAGAATTTCATGCATCAAAAGTCATCATATGGATGGAATTTAGTTGATTTGTGAGCCAAGAGTGTTCAAAGATGTTTGTGGAGAGTTGTGGATGCATCTTGTGAATAAGAGGATCGATTTAAGAGGCGATTTCTTTATTTTCATGTTCGGTTTGGTTTCTATTTGAATGTAGATACTATTGGCCCTTTGTGGTTGTTTAGTTAGATTACATTGATCATTACCATCGAGTTTGATTAGTTTAATTTAGGAGAGTGTTTAGAAGGCTTGAAAATCGATATGGTAGAGTAAAAAAGGTTGATATGGTTAGGAAAAACTATCCATGCGATAACTATTTATATAACGTTTTTGTATAACTAGTTCTATTTTCATGTATCCTACTAAACTTTCACAAATACTTTGATGCGTAAATCTAAAATCACCAGTTTCAATTGAATTAATTAGAAATCTTATCTTCTTGGTGGTGTTACCTTGATTTGACTTATTTCTCATCAATCGCACATTGAGTTTTATGTCTGACGTGTAATATTTTCATTCCATAACGATAGTTTGATTCGTGCTTCTTATTGAGTGATAAGACTTGTTTTATTGATCATTTACAACTTGTATCCGTGGTCTAGAGCTTAATGAAGGATTTCATGGATCAAGGGTCATCATCTGGATAGAATTTAGTAGACTTGTGAGCCAAGAGTGTTGAAAGATGTTTGTGGAGTGATGTGGATGCACTTTGTGCATAGGGGTCTATTTTAGAGGTGATTTGTTTATTTTCATATTATGTTATGGTTTTTATTTAGATGTAGATACTATTTCCCTTTGTGGTTGTTTAGTTTGATAACATTGAACATTACCATCGAATATGATTAGTTTAGTTAGGAGGGGTATTTATAAGGCTTGAAAATCGAAATGGTAGAGTAAAAATGGTTGATGGGTAAGCAAAAATTATCCATGCGATATTATTATTGTATAACATTTTCATATAACTAGTTCCTCTTTCATGTATTCTATTAAAGTTTCACAAATACTTTGATGCACAAATCTATAATCGCCCAATTTCGATTGAAATAATAAGAAATCTTATCTTCTTGGTTGTGTTACCTTGCTTTGGTTTATTTTCATCAATCGCCCAACGAGTTTTATTTTTGACATGGAATTACATTCATACCATAACGATAGTTTGATTCTTGATTCTATTGAGTGATGAGAGTGGTTTTATTGATCATTTTCAACTCGTATCCATGGTCTAGAGCTTAATTAAGAATTTCATGCATCAAAAGTCATCATATGGATGGAATTTAGTTGATTTGTGAGCCAAGAGTGTTCAAAGATGTTTGTGGAGTGTTGTGGATGCATCTTGTGCATAAGAGGATCGATTTCAGAGGTGATTTCTTTATTTCATGTTCGGTTTTGGTTTCTATTTGAATGTAGATACTATTGGCCCTTTGTGGTTGTTTAGTTAGATTACATTGACCATTACCATCGAGTTTGATTAGTTTGATTTAGGAGAGTGTTTAGAAGGCTTGAAAATCGATATGGTAGAGTAAAAAAGGTTGATACGGTTAGGAAAAACTATACATGCGATAACTATTATTATATAACGTTTTTGTATAACTAGTTCCTTTTTCATGTATCCTACTAAAGTTTCACAAATACTTTGATGCGTAAATCTATAATCGCCCAGTTTCAATTGAGATAATAAGAATTCTTATCTTCTTGGTGGTGTTACCTTGATTTGACTTATTTCTCATCAATCGCACATTGAGTTTTACGTTTGACGTGTAATTATTTTCATTCCATAACGATAGTTTGATTTGTGCATCTTATTGAGTGATAAGACTGGTTTTATTGATCATTTACAACTTGTATCCGTGGTCTAGAGCTTAATGAAGGATTTCATGGATCAAGGGTCATCATCTGGATAGAATTTAGTAGACTTGTGAGCCTAGAGTGTTGAAAGATGTTTGTGGAGTGCTGTGGATGCACTTTGTGCATAAGGGGTCAATTTTAGAGGTGATTTTTTTATTTTCATATTAGGTTATGGTTTTTATTTGATGTAGATACTATTTTCCTTTGTGGTTGTTTAGTTTGATAACATGAACATTACCATCGAATATGATTAGTTTAGTTCAGGAGGGTGTCCTTTGTGTTAAGTATGGTACACCTGCTACCAAAGGACCTTAGAAAGCCAATGAACGGTGGCCTCTTGTTCCATAGCTCATAAGGGGTTTTTCCATGGGGCTTAACTACAAGAACTCTGTTCTTCACATAGCATGTAGTGCTGACTGCCTCTGCCCAGAATGTTAGAGGTAGCTTTGAATCAGCTAACATAGTTCGAGCAGCCTCAATAAGTGTCCTATTCCTCCTCTCAGCAACACCATTTTGTTGAGGAGTTCTGGGAGCACTATATTGTCTGGCAATCCCTTTTGAGTTACAGAATGAGTCAAGAACGAAGTTCTTAAACTCAGTCCCTTGATCACATCTAATTATTTAACCTTGTGATCAATTTGATTTTCTATTTTAAGAATAAAAGATTTTAACGTTTCAGCAGTTTCATCTTTAGTTCTTAAAAAGAATACCCATGTAAATCTTGTAAAATCATCAACTATCACAAGGCAGTATGATTTCCTTCCAATGCTCATTATACTTGTGGGACCAAAAAGATCCATGTGCAATAAGTGCAATAGAGTAGTGATAGAGTTAACACATTTGGATTTATGAGATGTCCTGTGTTGTTTCCCTTTCAGGCATGCAACACAGTTGTCTTTGGAGAAAAACTCCTTTTTAGGCAAACCATGTACCAAGTTATTTTTAGCCAATTTATTCATTGTCTAAAAATTTACATGACACATACGTTTATGCCACAGTGTTGACTCATCACTATCAGCTTTGGAAAGAAAGCATGATACTTCACCCATTGGGGAAGCATTGTTCATATTAAGCTTGTACATATCTCCTTTCCTGGGAGATCTAAGAAGCACCAACTCCGGAGGAATTGTCATCCCTAGTTTGATGATAATGCACTCATGTTCTGTGAAAAACATTTGGTGCTTTTGATCACAGAATTGAAAAACACTTAACAGATTGTGTTCAAGCTGTTTGACAAAGTTAACTTGTTAACGGTTAACATACCATTGGATATACTCCCTCTGCCAGAAATATATCCTCCGGCCTCACCTCCAAACTGGACAGGACCTCCCTCATAATGTTGAAATTGTTGAAGGAGATGTCTGTTTCCTGTCATGTGCCTAGAGCATCCACTATCTACAATCCATACATTGTTGTTCTTGTCAAATGGATGTTCATGCACATAAGATGATATTTCAGTTTTGTTTGGAAACCCAAGCTTCATTGGTCTTGGGTTCTTCCAAAGATAAAGACATGAGTGAACCAAATGATATGCACGGCGGTTCAACAGAGGCATTGAGGAAGAGGTTTGGCTGCAACATCTTCCTTGATCTTCCAGTCCCCCTTTGGCTGATCTTGGAGGATGGGCTTGATGAAGCTTTGCAGCATGGTCTTCTTCCGAAGCTTCTTTCTTTTTGAAAGAAGTCCTCACCGCCTTTTCTTCCGAAGCAGTCTTCTTCTGGGATGGTTTCAAGGGAGCTTTCTTGTTCTTCCGAACCTTAGTAGCTTTTGCTTCCGAAGCCATTTTCCCTTCGGAAGAAAGAGTTTCTTCTGAAAGCAACTTGGCTTTGGAAACTAGCTTTCCCTTTTATAACTCTTGAACCCTATGGAAGGGTCCAAATATGAAACCTTCCCTGACTCCTTCTTTCCTAACATTATTTGCATAATGTGTGCTTGCAAGATTGTAGTAACAATCTTTTGCCATATGATTTTGCAGACCACACATGATGCATGCAATGTTAGTCTTTTGGGGAAGTGAGGGTTGCTGTTTCTTGGTTTTCTTCTCTTTGTCAGCAACTTTTCCCTTTAACTTCTGATCTTTTGGTAGGACAGGAATGCTGGTATTACATTCCTTTCCTGAATCAGAAGTACCCAACACTTGGAAACCAGCTGAAACAAAGACACCCTTCTGTTTGGGGTCAATTTTCAGTTTGGATTCAGCCACTTTCTTAGTAGTTCTCCTAGCAGCTTTAGCTCTGCTTCTTCTGGCTTTGGTGGTTAGGATTTGATCATCACAGGAGGCAATAGGTTTATCTACAAACCTGTTCCTTCCCTATGGTGGCCACTATTGGTGCCTCATCCTTTAACTCTGGAAAGAAAGGGTCAGTAGTTGGAACCTCCTGCTCTTCAGTACCACATCTAGGTTGTTTGATAGACTCATAGGAATGTGGTGGAGCAATTTCATTGGTTCCCAACCCTTCTTTGTTTTGATAACAGAGTTTGGAATGGAAGGATGATGCAAGAATAGCTTGGAAGTTTTGCTCAGAGATAGCATGCTTTCTGGCCTGAGCCTGAGCAGTGACAAGCTGGGCTTGAGCCTGAGACAATTTGGATATCAGATCCTTGATTTGAGTCTTGTAGTTGGTGTGTTCATGTTTCAAAAGAGATACAGTTTTCTCCAACTCATCAATTTTCTTTTGATAGTCAGATTCAACTCTTTTAAAATCAGATTTTAGAATATTTAAAGACTCAATGTCAGATCTGATTTCCATATTGTAATCCTAATAGAGTTTAACTTTAGCTATACAAGATGGAGTGCAGAGATGTTTATATATCTGAGCATCATCTGTTCCAGCCATGAGAGCTTGAGCAGGAGTCACATCCTGTACCATGAAGCTCCAGTCAACTTCTTGAGCCATTGTGGCCGTCTCAGTTGACTTCTCAGTGGGCTTTGAGGTTGAGGGATGTGTGGAGGCCTGTGGGGTTCCCGATTGGTCTTGGGAGCCTTGCATTCCCTTGCAAAATGACCCGGTTGGTTATAGTTGTAACACTTTGCCTTGGTCTTGTCAAACCCGAACTTGCTAGTAGTTGGGTTCTGAGGGAAATGCCTTCGAGTTCTCTTAAAGAACTTCTTTGCTTTGTAAGTTAAGAGAGCCATTTGCTGGACAATGTCCACGTACTCTACGTCATCTGGGCTGAAACACTCAAGATCATCAAAGAAGTATTGAAAATATCCTGAGTGTCCACCTCTTGAGACAAAGGCACAACTTTCCTAGAAGGAATTGTGTTGAGCCTGTTAAGACCTTGGAGTCTCAGGATAAGTGATGTAGGGACCAGATGAGCAGGATGGCTACTGAAAGTCAGGAAGTGCTGAGGTTGAGGGGTTAATGAGCCTTCAGCAACCATTAAAGCGTTGCTAGCAGGAAGACTCATAGATCTGCTTGTTTGGTGGCCCTTCTTACTCTCCATCTCTAGACGGTATCCATCAAGGATGCCACAGAGCTCAGTCATGGAAAGAGTGTTCAAGTTTTCTGTTCTCTTGATAGAGACACCGTAGAATGTCCACTCATTTGGAAGAGCACTCATGAATTTTCTCGTGAGATCTCTAAGTTCAAGAGTGATCTTTACAGACTGAAGGGAAAAGATAAGATCCATGTACCTGAAGTACTGCTTGCTGAGGGTCTCTCCAGCAATATGAGTGAAGTTCTCGAACTGCTGCTTCAGTGAGTCCTTCTTTGAGTCGTTAGAGCAAGAATACATCTGAGCAAGTGCATCAAACAATTCTTTAGCAGACTTGCAATGCTCGAACCCCACCATAATAGAGTTCGGTATTGCAGTCACGAGAATAGTCATAGCATTGCTGTTGATGTCCATCTTCTTTCTGTCTTCATCAGTATATCCTCGACAACTTTTTCTATCATGGCACCGTTTCCACCAGGTGAAGCCACCTTTGGCTTGTACGGTCCATTGACAATCGAGTTCCATATCTTGCTATCTTGGTATCTAATGAAGCCTTCCATTCTTCTACTCCAAGACCTGAAGTTTTCAGGGGTGATGATTGGAGCTTTAGTTATCGTCCCCATTTCTACTTCAGATTTGTTGAGGGCCATTTGAGGGAGTGGGTGGTAGGGTGGAGTGAAAACAGGTTGATTTGAATGGAGATCACGCAATCAAGAGCCTGAGAAGCTCTGATACCAATTGCAGGATCGGTGTTTGTCACTTAAACACAAATGTTTTCTCTCAAACTCACCTAGAATCACACCCGGGTAAGAATCAATAAGAGTTGATCACAATATGAAAAGTAACTAAGAACACATAAAGATAATTTTCAAGATACTTTTATATATTGATTCTCAACTCAAGACACAAAGACTCTTACAAGCAGATGATAATCTTACTTCTATGAGTTACAAGGAGAACCTATATATAATACTATCTACAGCCGGATATACTTTGATACCAGTTGGGATCCTTTAGCTAAAGCCTATACTACAAGACTATAGTTAAGGTATCTAGGATAAAGTCTTATCTAAGATTTGGTAGTCAGGACATGTCCCTGATTTACTTTTTGTCAGCAACTAAAGATGGCAACTGTACTATCATGAAAAGGTAAACAGTGGAATAAAGTATGGTCAACAACATGGTTCTTTAGGAAGAAGCCATGATGTATCAGAAGTCTGCAGCGGAGTGTCAGAGACCATACTTGTGTCCACTGGTTATAGCAGTGTCTTCCGAAGGTTAAATGGCTTCGGAAGAGTAAGTACTTCCGAAGCCGGTTTATACTTCAGAAGAGGCTCCTTCTTCCAAGACTTGGAGACTTCTTCATCATACTACGGAAGTGGTCTTCAGTTTATTCTTCTAAGTCTTGAACTTCGGAAGCATGAAATTGTCTTTGGAAGTAGAGTTCTGTCTTGGAAGTTGGACTTTTCCTTTGTCTTCGGAAGAACTCTACAACCTTCGGAAGTTCCATGAAGAGCTTCGGAAGCCTTTGCATGCAACATCAAAATAACTTAAGTGATCTAGTTTTGCTTGCATTAGCCTTCTTCTTGATCCAACATACTTTGATGCATAAATCTATAATTGCCCAGTTTCAATTGAAATAATAAGAATTCTTATATTCTTGGTGGTGTTACCTTGATTTGACTTATTTCTCATCAATCGCACATTGAGTTTTACGTTTGAAGTGTAATTACTTTCACTCGATAACGATAGTTTGATCCGTGCTTCTTATTGAGTGATAAGACTAGTTTTATTGATCATTTACAACTTGTATCCATGGTCTAGAGCTTAATGAATGATTTCATGGATCAAGAGTCATGATTTGGATAGAATTTGGTAGACTTGAGAGCCAAGAGTGTTGAAAGATGTTTGTGGAGTGTTGTGGATGCACTTTGTGCAAAAGCGGATCGATTTCAGAGGTGATTTGTTTATTTTCATATTGGTTATGCTTTTTATTTGGATGTAGATACTATTTTCCCTTTGTGGTTGTTTAGTTTGATTACATTGACCATTACCATCAAATATGATTTGCTTAGTTCACGAGGGTGTTTAGAAGGTTTGAAAATCGAAATGGTAGAGTAAAAATGGTTGATACGGTTAGCAAAACCTATCCATGCGATAACTTTTATTGTATAACATTTCTGTATAACCAGTACCTTTTTCATGTATTCTATTAAAACTTCGCAAATAATTTGATGCACAAATATATAATCGCCCAATTTCGATTGAAATAAAAAGAAATCTTATATTCTTTGTTGTGTTACCTTGCTTTGACTTATTTTCGTTAATCGCACATTGAGTTTTATTTTTGACGTTGAATTAATTTCATTCCATAACGATAGTTTGATTCTTGATTCTTATTGAGTGATCAGAGTGGTTTTATTGATCATTTTCAACTCGTATCCATGGTCTAGAGCTTAATTAAGGATTTCAAGCATGAAAAGTCATCATATGGATAGAATTTAGTTGATTTATGAGCCAAGAGTGTTCAAAGATGTTTTTGGAGTGTTGTGGATGCATTTTCTGCATAAGGGGATCGATTTCAGAGGTGATTTGTATATTTTCATGTTTGGTTTTGGTTTTTATTTGAATGTAGATACTATTGGCCCTTTGTGGTTGTTTAGTTAGATTACGTTGACCATTTCCAACGTCTTTTATTAGTTTAGTTTAGGAGGGTGTTTAAAAGGATTGAAAATCGATATGGTAGAGTAAAAAAGGTTAATACAGTTAGGAAAAACTATCCATGCGATAACTATTATTATATATCGTTTTTGTATAACTAGTTCCCTTTTCATGTATCCTATTAAAGTTTCACAAATACTTTGATGCCTAAATCTATAATCGCCCAGTTTCAATTGAAATAATAAGAATTCTTATGTTCTTGGTGGTGTTACCTTGATTTGACTTATTTCTCATCAATCGCACATTGAGTTTTACGTTTGAAGTGTAATTACTTTCATTCGATAATGATAGTTTGATCTGTGCTTCTTATTGAGTGATAAGACTGGTTTTATTGATCATTTACAACTTGTATCCGTGGTCTAGAGCTTAATGAAGGATTTCATGGATCAAGAGTCATCATTTGGATAGAATTTAGTAGAATTATGAGCCAAGAGTGTTGAAAGATGTTTGTGGAGTGTTTTGGATGCATTTTGCAAACGAGAGGATCGATTTCAAAGGTGATTTGTTTATATTCTTGTTTGGTTTTGGTTTCTATTTGAATGTGGATACAATTTGCCCTTTGTGGTTGTTTAGTTGATAACATAGCTCATTACCATCGAATATGATTAGTTTAGTTTAGGAGGGTGTTTAGAAGGCTTGAAAATCAAAATGGTAGAGTAAGAAAGGTTAATACAGTTAGCAAAAACTATCCATGCGCTAACTATTATTGAATAACTTTTGTGTAAACTTGTTCCTTTTTCATGTATTCTTTAAACCTTTCACAAATACTTTGATGCACAAATCTATATTCCCCCAATTTCAATTAAAATAATAAGAAATCTTATCTTTTTGGTCGTGTTACCTTGATTTGACTTATTTTCATCAACCGTAAATTCAGTTTTATGTTTGACGTGTAATCACTTTCATTCCATAACGATATATTGATTCTTGATTGTTATTGAGTGATGAGAGTGGTTTTATTGATCATTTACAAGTCGTATCCGTGCTCTAGAGCTTAATGAAGGATTTCATGGATCAAGAGTCATCATTTGGATAGAATTTAGTAGATTTGTGAGCCAAAAGTGTTGAAAGATGTTTGTGGAGTATTTTGGACGCAATTTGCAAACGAGAGGATCGATTTCAAAGGTAATTTGTTTATATTCATGTTCGGTTTTGGTTTCTGTTTGAATATAGATACAAATTGCCCTTTGTGGTTGTTTAGTTGTTTACATTGAACATTACCATCGAATATGATTAGTTTAGTTAAGGAGGGTGTTTAGAAGGCTTGAAAATCAAAATGGTTGAGTAAAAAAAGGATGATACGGTTAGCAAAAACTATCCATGCGGTAACTATTATTGTATAACATTTTTGTATAACTTGTTCATCTTTGATATATTCTATTAAGCTTTCACAAATACTTTGATACACAAATCTAGATCACCCCAATTTCGATTGAAATAATAAGAAATCTTATTTTCTTGGTTGTGTTACCTTGATTTGATTTATTTTCATCAATCACACATTGAGTTTTTGTTTGACGTGTAATTACTTTCATTCCATAACGATAGTTTGATTCATGATTCTTATTGAGTGATGAGAGTGGTTAAATTGATCATTTTCAACTCGTATCCGTGGTCTAGAGCTTAATGAAGGATTTGATGGATCAAAAGTCATCATATGGATAGAGTTTAGTAGATTTGTGACCAAGAGTGTTCAAAGATGTTTGTGGAGTGTTGTGGATGCATTTTGTGCATAAGCGGATCGATTTCAGAAGTGATTTGTTTATTTTCATATTCGGTTATGGTTTTTATTTGGATGTAGATACTATTTTCCCTTTGTGGTTATAATTTGATTACATTGACCATTACCATCGAATATGATTAGTTA
Source organism: Flaveria trinervia (assembly GCA_025506515.1). Lineage (NCBI taxonomy): Eukaryota > Viridiplantae > Streptophyta > Magnoliopsida > Asterales > Asteraceae > Flaveria > Flaveria trinervia. The sequence goes on from JACCIX010000474.1 coordinate 34,464, forward strand.
GTTTAGGAGGGTGTTTAGAAGGCTTGAATATCGAAATGGTAGTGTAAAAAAGGTTGATACAATTAGCAAAAACTATTAATGCGAAAACTATTATTGTATAACATTTTTTTATAACTTGTTCCTTTTTCATGTATTCTATTAACCTTTCACAAATACTTTGATGCCCAAATCTATAATCGCCCAATCTCGATTGAAATAATAAGAAATCTTATCTTGTTGGTGGTGTTACCTTGATTTGATTATTTTCATCAATCGCACATTGAGTTTTATTTTTGGCGTGGAATTACTTTCATTCCATAACGATAGTTTGATTCTTGATTCTTATTGAGTGATGAGAGTGGTTTTATTGATCATTTACAACTCGTATTCGTGGTCTAGAGCTTGATAAAGGATTTCATGGATCAAGGGTCATTATTTGGATAGTATTTAGTAGATTTGTGAGACAAGAGTGTTGAAAGATATTTGTAAAGTGTTTTGGATGCATTTTGCAAACGAGAGGATCGATGTCAAAGGTGATTTGTTTATATTCATGTTCGGTGTTGGTTTCTATTAGATGTAGATACTATTTGCCCTTTCTGGTTGCTTAGTTGGATTACATTGACCATTACCATCAAATATGAATAGTTTAGTTCAAGAGGGTGTTTAGAAGGCTTGAAAATCAAGATGGTTGAGTAAAAAAGGTTGATATGGTTAGCAAAAACTATCCATGCGATAACTATTTTTGTATAACATTTTTGTATAACTTGTTCCTTTTTCATATATTCTATTAAGCTTTCTCAAATACTTGATGCAAAAATCTATATTCCCCCTATTTCGATTGAAATAATAAGAAATCTTATCTTCTTGGTCGTGTTACCTTGATTTGACTTATTTTCATCAATCACACATTGAGTTTTATGTTTGTCGTGTAATTACTTTCATTCCATAACGATAGTTTGATTCTTGATTCTTATTGAGTGATGAGAGTGGTTTTATTGATCAGTTTTCAATTCTTATCCATGGTCTAGAGCTTAATTAAGGATTTCATGCATCAAAAGTCATCATATGGATAGAATTTAGTAGATTCGTGAGCCAAGAGTGTTGAAAGATGCTTGTGGAGTTGTGGATGCATTTTGTGCATAAGAGGATCGATTTCATAGGTGAGTTGTTTATTTTCGTGTTTGGTTATGGTTTCTATTTGGACGTATATACTATTTGCCCTTTGTGGAAGTTTAGTTTGATTACATTGACCATTACCATCAAATATGATTAGTTTAGTTCAGGAGGGTGTTTAGAAGGCTTGAAAATCGAAATAGTAGAGTAAAAATGGTTGATACGGTTAGCAAAAACTATCCATGCGATAACTATTATTGTATAACATTTTCGTATAACTAGTTCCTTTTTCATGTATTCTATTAAAGTTTCATAAATACCTTGATGCACAATCTATAATCGCCCAATTTCGATTGAAATAATAAGAAATCTTATCTTCTTGGTTGTGTTACTTTGCTTTGACTTAGTTTCACCAATCACACATTGAGTTTTATTTTTGATGTGGAATTACTTTCATTCCTTACGATAGTTTGATTCTTGATCTTATTGAGTGATGAGAGTGGTTTTATTGATCATTTACAACTTGTATCCGTGGTCTAGAGCTTGATGAAGGATTTCATGGATCAAGGGTCATTATTTGGATAGAATTTAGTAGATTTGTGAGCCAAGAGTGTTGAAAGATATTTGTTAAGTGTTTTGAATGCATTTTGAAACAAGAGGATCTATTTCAAAGGTGATTTGTTTATATTCATGTTCGGTTTTGGTTTCTATATGAATTTAGATACTATCTGTTCTTTGTGGTTGTTTAGTTGGATTACATTGACCATTACCATCGAATATGAATAGTTTAGTTGAAGAGGGTGTTTAGAAGGCTTGAAAATCAAGATCGTTGAGTAAAAAAGGTTGATACGGTTAGCAAAAACTATCCATGCGATAACTATTATTGTATAACATTTTTGTATAACTTGTTCCTTTTTCATGTATTCTATTAAGCTTTCACAAATACTTTGATGCACAAATCTAGATCACCCCAATTTCGATTGAAATAATAAGAAATCTTATTTTCTTGGTCGTGTTACCTTGATTTGATTTATTTTCATCAATCACACATTGAGTTTTATGTTTGACGTGTAATTACTTTCATTCCATAACGATAGTTTGATTCTTGATTCTTATTGAGTGATGAGAGTGGTTTTATTGATCATTTTCAATTCATATCCATGGTCTAGAGCTTAATTAAGGATTTCATGCATCAAAAGTTATCATATGGATAGAATTTAGTTGATTTGTGTGCCAAGAGTGTTCAAAGTTATCATATGGATAGAATTTAGTGATTTGTTTATATTCATGTTCGGTTTTGGTTTCTATTGGATTCTATGTGCCCAAGACACATAGAATATTGATGCGGTTAGTACGTTATGATCCAAGTCAGGTTATACCCAATAACAAGCTTAGCAAACACCAATTAATATTTAATTGATGATATGATCATGCAATTAAATATTTACACCAATTTAGAAAATGGGTTTTCTAAATAAGTTGCATATGAAATAGAACAAATTATGAGGATAATTTGTTAATGGGTTTATTGTTAATTGTTATTTAAGGGTTAAATAACACAAATAACATAAGAGTATACTTTAATTAAATTGTTTAATTAGAGAAGACATGTCACATTTAAATATGTCTAGTAGATGACTTATTTAAAGTGTGACAAAAAGGCTTATTATAAGAGAGTGTGTATGTGTGTTTAAAAAGGGTGGGAAAACCCCTCTTGAATTAAAAACTTTCGGCCGCCCCCTTGGCATCTATTGGCCCTTTTCTTTGAAAACCATAGACACACTCAACTTGTCTTATACATTACTCAAAATCTGATCCATCTTACATGCAAGCCACACACACACAACCCTTTTACTCTCTCTCTACATACCTTTCGAAAGGCAGCAGCAGTAGAAGATTTTTTGGGTTTTTTGAGTTGGTTTTTGGTGTGCTCTCCCTAGCAAGAGTGGTGTTTACTTCAAGGGCTTGGGGTATACAAGCTTGAGGATCTCTAATCTTGAAGTCTCGGTCATTTTTTCAGCATCAAACACCTCCCTTTCTGTCGAACTTTCAGCTGTTGGAGAAGGTATCAAGGCAGCCCTTTTGTGGTTGTCATATTGTGTTGCTTGTTGCTTTTTCATAGCTTGCTTGTTCACATATTATGATCCTTTGTTTTGGGTTTGAAAAACATATATATGTCACCATAAGAACATTGTTTTTCAGCTTATGAAATCGGTTTTAAACTTGTTATTCCGCTGCGTTTTTCTGAAAGTTTAAATGGTTAAACTTACTTTTATGTTCTAACAAACCCAACAATGGCATCTAGAGCCGGTTATGTGGATAACTTGCTTGTTCTTAGTCTTTAAAATCGGTTTTAAAGATGTATAATCACTTATTATAGGCTGATTTTGGGCTGCTATATTTTGTTTGAATGATTCCCCAACTTTCAAGGTCATATCACACATGCTAGTGATTAGACATTGAAAGATATATATATTATGAATGTTGATTGTTTGGACAATGCATAAAACCCAAAATTTCAGTTTATGTTGGCTGAAATTTGGTGGTTTTAAGTGGGGTTTCATTACGTGTTTGGATGATATGATCATTGGATGCTAGTGTGTATAACCTAGCCTTTGGCCCCTTTGTTTGGATGATTGGAATGGTTGGTTTTATTCATTCAATTGGGTTGTAATATTTATGTTTATTATTTGGGTTGTAATTATTTGTTCATTTGGTTATGTAATTAATAGATTAGGTGCATTTCTTTTATTAGAAAAATGTATTAGGATACAATTTTGTAAAAGGAAGATGCACAAGATCAAGACCCAAAGATGGACATCAAAGACATGGAACTTAAAGCATATGGATGCAAGTTCAAGTGGGGGTCTAAGATGACCTCAATTTTGTGTTGAGTTCCACCCTTAGGAAAGACCTTATGATGACACTAGTGATGGCAAACAAGTGTTGTCAACCTAGTGGCTATGGTTATGCACTCATGTTTGTATGTTTATGGTTGTTTGAATGTTTGTTATTTGGTTGTATGGTTGAAATCTTGACATGGATTACAAACTAATTAGCAAACTTAACAAACTGAAAATTAATGGTTCTTTATCATTAAAAAAAATTAATAAAAGGTTATTAAATTGATTTAATGGTTTTAAAGATTAAAAATAAAAATGGTTTTAATCAAAGGACCATAGGGTACCTTGTATTTGAAAGCATGCAAATACAAGTACATAGAGTTTTCTAAAACTTGTATTATGAAATCTCTAAAATTTTAAACAAGATCAACACCGTCCTTTTACACAACACTTGAGTCACTTGGGAACTCTTAGTGGGATAAAGGTCACCTAACCATTTTGAGGGAACTTGCGACTTGAGGTGAGAATGCCTTATTTGTGGGATAAAGATCACCTAACCACTTATTTAGGCAAACTCACACGTAGGTGTAAGTAGGGTATCTTGATTTGCAAACCATGTCAAATGGATCACCTACGGTGTGGTTTCCAAATGGTGTTGATGGGATTAACATGCCGACTTTACATATGATGTTTCAAGTCGATCCCATATTTCTAGAAATTGCAAATGGTTGCAATCGTCAAACGTTGACCACCTTAGTAATTTAAATCGTGGGATAAAGGTCACCTAACCACAATTTAAATGTAATGTTGGGTTCTAGACTTTAATATAAAAATGTCCTTAAAAGGCATTAATTATTAAAAGTAACAATATCGAAAATACTAAAATAGATCTTTGTTAGATTTTGTAGATGGCCACCAACAATGATAATCACGATAACTCATCCGCGTCCAACCAATCATTACGAGCGATCCTCCAAAAGGAACGTCTAAATCATAACAACTTTATTGATTGGTATCGAAACTTGAGAATCGTTCTCAAGCAAGAGAGAAGATCATATGTTTTAGACGACCCTATCCCCGATCAACCTACTGAGGATGATGAGGCCTACAACGATTGGCTCAAGTACACTGAGGACTCTGTCCAAGTGTCTTGTCTCATGCTAGCGAGCATGACTCTGGATCTCCAAAAGGAGTATGAACATCACGGAGCATATGACATGATAACCCAGCTGAAGGAAACGTTCCAAATGCAAGCAAGGGTTGAGCGCTTCGAAACGGTTCGAGCACTCCATGCATGTCGTATGGACGACAACCAATCTGTTTCATCTTATGTACTTAAGATGAAAAGTCATATTGACCGCCTCGAGAGGCTTAATTGTCCTGTCTCGAAGGAATTGGCCACGGATTTGATCCTTAATGGCCTTACCAAGAAGTTCGAGACATTTGTGTTGAACTACAACATGAATGCATGGGACAAAAGCATTGGTGAGCTTCACTCAATGCTGAAAAAGGCCGAGGCAGCCATGGGTAAAAGGGTTTTACCCGTTCTCACCATCAATGAAGGTGGGAACAAGAAAAGGCCTCATCCCGCACCCAAGGCAAAGGTTGCCAAGGGTAAGGGACCCGTTTGGGGAACAGGGAAAGGGGTGGCAAGGGTGCCACCCAAACCACAAGAGAAGAAGCAAAAGGTTGCTACCAATGACCCATGCTTCAAGTGTGGGGAGATTGGACATTGGGCAAGAAATTGTCTTGTTCATCTCCAAGAGTTGAAAGCCAAGAGGGATGTCGGGCAGACCTCAGGTACAATATACATGATTCATATTGATCTTAATGTTACATCTTCAAACACATGGGTATTAGATACCGGATGTGGAACTCATATTTGTAATTTGTTGCAGGGGTTCAAAAGAAGTAAGGACTTCAATCAAGGGGATGTTAGCCTCTTCATGGGCAATGGAACCAAAGTCCAAGTTGAAGCTCGTGGGGACTACATCCTAAAACTTCCAAGTGGCTTGGATGTTATTTTGAAGAATGTTTTGTATGCTCCTAGTTGACTAGGAACATTATTTCTGTATCCCAATTAAGACTTTATGATTACGTATTATCTTTTATTGAAAATGATATTCATGTTTCTTTAAATGATATGTTCTATTTTAAAGCTATAACCATTAATGGTATTTATGAATTGGTTCATGAAAATACCTTAAATAGTTCATTGTACCATACTAACACCAAGAAACTCAAGTTGGACTTGAGTGATACCTATCTTGGCATTGTCGTCTTGGTCATATAAACAAGAAACGTATACAAACACTTCAAAAGAATGGTCTTTTAAAACAATGAATATGATTCATTTGATGTGTGTGAATCTTGTTTACAAGGTAAAATGACTAAGTCAGAAAGGGCAAAAAATTTATTAGGAATCATACATTCGGATGTATGTGGTCCTTTTAAGCCAATGACTAGGAATGGTGAAAGATACTTCATTACCTTTACCAACGATTATAGTCGCTATGGGTATGTGTACTTATTAAGGCACAAAAATGAAGCTTTTGAAATGTTCAAAATCTTCAAGAATGAAGTGGAAAATCAACTCAACAAGTCAATTAAAATTCTGCTCACCGATAGAGGAGGTGAATACCTAAGTGATGCTTTCCAAGATCATGTTAGGAGTTTTGGGATTGTCTCACAACTCACTCCACCTGGAACACCACAACACAATGGTGTGTCTGAGAGGAGGAATCGAACCTTATTGGATATGGTCCGATCTATGATGGCTAGAAGCACATTCCCTCTATCATTTTGGGGTTTCGCTTTGCTCTCCGCGGCCCGTATTCTAAATATGGCCCCAACCAAAAAGGTGAAAAGGACACCTTTTGAGATATAGCATGGAAGAGTTCCATCCCTATTATACTTAAGAGTCTGGGGTTGTGAGGCTTATGTTAAGACTCCCACCCCAAACAAACTGGAAGCCCGATCCACCAAGTGTATCTTTGTTAGATACCCTAGAGATTCTATGGGATATTATTTCTATGATCCACTGGAACAAAAGGTGTTTGTTGCCAGAAATGGTGAGTTCTTAGAAGCAAAGTTCCTTATGGAAGGAACTAGCAGTAGAACAGTGGATCTTGAGGAGGGTCAAGAACCACAACCCGATGCACGTTTGGTTGAAGTTAGCACTCAACATGAGGATGTTGAAGTTGATCAAGTAGTTGATCAATACACACAAAACATTCGTAGAAGTGGTAGAACTAGTAATCCACCTGCAAGATACGGATTTTTCATGGATGGATGCTATGTAGTAGATTCAGATGAACCAACCACATACCATGATGCAGTGTCCAATTTGGATTGTGACAAATGGCTTGAGGCCATGAACGTTGAGATGCAATCCATGTATGACAATCAAGTTTGGGAACTTGTTGTACCACCTCTTAATTCCAAGGTAGTTGGAAGTAAGTGGGTTTTCAAGAAGAAAACCGATATGCTTGGAAACTTGGATACTTATAAAGCTAGACTTATCGGGATATATTTTCATTCTGAATGGAGGTGCGGTATCTTGGAAAAGCTCCAAACAGGATGTGGTGGTTCTATCAACTACAGAATCAGAATACGTCACCGCCTCATTGGCAGCTCAAGAAGCTGCATGGTTAAAGAAATTCATTGCCGATTTAGGGGTTGTCCCTTCCATTCAGGACCCCCTAGAGATCTTTTGTGATAATGAGGGTGCGATTGCTCAAATCAAGGAACCTCGTGCTCACCAAAAGACTAGGCACATTGAGCGGAGATTCAACTACATACGAGATGAAGTTGAAAAAGGAAAGATATGTATTCGCAAAGTTCACACGGATCAGAACATTGCGGATCCTCTCACGAAGCTCCTTGAAAAGGCAAAGCATGAAGGTTATACTTGTGCCATGGGACTTTGATATTCTAGTGATTGGATTTGATCTGTAAATTTTGTATTTGGATGTGTGGAACTCTTATTATTTGAATAAAATTATTTGGTTATAATGTTTCAATTAATGTTCCAATTTAGCATGTTTAATCCATGAGTAAGTTGCTTACTCTAAATGTCGTAGTCGTTCATACTTGTGGGAACAAGTGTGAGGGTAAGATTATTATGACTTGGATTGGTTGATATTCATAAGAATGAATATAGAGCAATGGGTTGCTACCAAGGTTCATAGATATTTGTGGGATGCAAATATTGGACTAACCCGCAACTCAAACTTTACTACATGGAATCTTATTGATTGATCATAAGTAATTTTGAGTAAAGGCGAATATCATTGGTATCCTCTGACCTGAGATACATATTGGGTTTTGATATTCACCAAGTATTATGCCTTGAGCTGATTCTTCACTGCCCTGAAATAATGGACAGTACAAAGGGTATGTTCAGGTATGATACGAGGTGTTTGTGAGAAACGTATGTGGTCAAGATGGAATTTTTTCCTCTTATCGTTGAGAGTTAGATGTCTAAGGCCAGATTAAGTTAAATCAACAAGGAATGATCATTTTGTGTCCTTGGATTTAACATGACATCTGAAACAAAAGGATAGATGATTGATTCACCTAAATCATTTCAAGTAGGGTACTTGAAAGGGATGATGTTATTGAATGGCTATAAATCATGCGTATTAAGGGTAGTAAACCGTTGTTAGGCGGTATTTACTGCTTGCATCAATCTTCTATGAATCTTGGGCAAGTGGGAGATTATTGGATTCTATGTGCCCAAGACACATAGAATATTGATGCGGTTAGTACGTTATGATCCAAGTCAGGTTATACCCAATAACAAGCTTAGCAAACACCAATTAATATTTAATTGATGATATGATCATGCAATTAAATATTTACACCAATTTAGAAAATGGGTTTTCTAAATAAGTTGCATATGAAATAGAACAAATTATGAGGATAATTTGTTAATGGGTTTATTGTTAATTTGTTATTTAAAGGGTTAAATAACACAAATAACATAAGAGTATACTTTAATTAAATTGTTTAATTAGAGAAGACATGTCACATTTAAATATGTCTAGTAGATGACTTATTTAAAGTGTGACAAAAAGGCTTATTATAAGAGAGTGTGTATGTGTGTTTAAAAAGGGTGGGAAAACCCCTCTTGAATTAAAAACTTTCGGCCGCCCACTTGGCATCTATTGGCCCTTTTCTTTGAAAACCATAGACACACTCAACTTGTCTTATACATTACTCAAAATCTGATCCATCTTACATGCAAGCCACACGCACACAACCCTTTTACTCTCTCTCTACATACCTTTCGAAAGGTAGCAGCAGTAGAAGATTTTTCGGGTTTTTGAGTTGGTTTTTGGTGTGCTCTCCCTAGAAAGAGTGGTGTTTACTTCAAGGGCTTGGGGTATACAAGCTTGAGGATCTCTAATCTTGAAGTCTCGGTCATTTTTCAGCATCAAACACCTCCCTTCTGTCGAACTTTCAGCTGTTGGAGAAGTATCAAGGCAGCCCTTTTGTGGTTGTCATATTGTGTTGCTTGTTGCTTTTTCATAGCTTGCTTGTTCACATATTATGATCCTTTGTTTTGGGTTTGAAAAACATATATATGTCACATAAGAACATTGTTTTTCAGCTTATGAAATCGGTTTTAACTTGTTATTCCGCTGCGTTTTTCTGAAAGTTTAAATGGTTAAACTTACTTTTATGTTCTAACAAACCAACAGAAACATCATTCAATCATTACTTTTGATGTAAACCCGGATTTTAGGTTTGGGGTTTTGAAAGTGGCAAAGATTCGCCCAAAACTCACATTTTTGTGTAAGAAAACATGTAAGAAGCTTAGATATAGCTTATTGGGTGATAAACTAAGGTTTTGGATGTAAAAGATTGAAATTTTGGGTCAAAAAGGGGTTGGTTCGTATTTTTCAGCCCGTTCTGCGAAACTAGGTGTTCATCTAGCGAAATTAGTTGTTCATCCAGCGAAACTGTGGATCTTCCTGCGAAACTATAGTTTCGCAGGTAGTTTCACAGACATGGTTTTCCAACGAGGGTTGGGCGAAACTAGCAGCGAAGATGCCAACGAATCTGCCAACGAAGATGCCAGCGAAACTGCCGGTGAAATTGCTAGCGAAATTAGGCAGAAATTAACTCCTTTGAGTGTTAACTTATCCGCAGGCTGTGTAGTGCAACCCTTGCTTTGTAAGCTTGATTGAGAAGATACTCACTGAGTACAGGTGAGTTCTAGATCCCCTATTTTAAAGGTTTTGAACTACTTTGGGGCTGGAAATGCATACTAAATATACGATTTAAATGACCGAGATTTTAAGAGGTTTTAACAAGAAGATTGATTTTTCGATAAGGAAATGTGCTATATAAAAGTGTTAAAATAAAAATTTTCTGCGCTGACCTGGCAACACGGCCCCAGCCAAGGGTGTTGCCCCTTGGACCGCACTAGGGACTGCTACCCCTAGGACCCCACTGTCAGGGGCTGCTGCCCCCGAACCCCCGCTGTCCCGCGGTGGGTCAGTTATGTTTTATGATGACTTATGCTTGTTGAGCATATGCTTATGTATGTGAGTGTATGATGCATGAGGATGATGTGTGATGGTTTATGTGATGCATGATTGGTAATGATGGGATGGGCATGATTAATATTTTGTATGCATGCTGGTACGTATGATGATTGGTATGATCTTATTGGTGTTCCTGTTTATGTATGTATTTTTCCGTGGCTTGGCATTGATGGTTAATGAATGAAACGAAAAGTATTATATAACGTAAAGTGGAAGTAATGAAAAGAGGAACATAACGATGGTATGCATGCATTAATGAACAATGAAAAGTAATGAAAGTCTTGCAAGCCTTGTATGTCGGGACACGCCCTTGTGTAAGGTGTTAGCCCAACGGTGTGTGGGTTTGCTACCCCGGGAGGATGCACATCGGGGTCTTTCTTTGTGATTGACCATTTGTACGGTACCATTGTTGCTTGCCTTAGGTACTGTGACTAGAGGTGCTGGGCACCATGAATGAAGGTCTATGATAGGCTTAGGTCCAGTACCATGAGCATGAAGGGCATAGCACATGATAATGGTATACCTGAACTTTATCTTAGGTACTGTAGCTAAAGGTGCTGGGCACCGTGAATGAAGGTCTATGATAGGCTTAGGCCCAGTACCATGAGCATGAAGGGTAAAGTTCATGGTGTTGATGAAAAGAAAAGATGTAATGATAAACGAACGAATTAAAGGAAGAATGTATGAACAAATGAAAGTAAGAATGTATGAACGAATGGAAGTTAAAGGATGAACGATGAAGATAATAATGGTATTCCCTATGTGTACGTACGATGTGTGATCACATGTAAAGTAAAGGATGGTTTTAATGAATGTAAAGTAGGTTTTAATGAATGTCAAGTATGTTTTATATTAAAACTAGAAGTTACTCAGCAACGTAGACTTTTTATGCATTTTTCTAGTTGGCAGGTGAGCATTGCCGAGGATAGCGTGGGACGGCTACTTGGCATTTTTGGATGGCATCCATTTGATGGAAATATGACGTTTTTTAAGGTAATGCAACTAATGATGTTTTTTTGTAACTAGTCAACAATGTATTATTTTACAAAAGTGATCATAATGAATTGGATGTTTTACATGGTTCCGTTGCGATAATTTCTTTAGGTTAATGTAATTATATGTTTTATGTGCGATAAGTATCCACCTGTAAGCGTCCCGGGAACGGGGCTTTACAAATGTTTTTGTATAACTAGTTCCTTTTTCATGTATTCTATTAAACTTTCACAAATTCTTTGATGCACAAATCTATAATCACCCAGTTTCAATTGAAATATAAGAAATCTTATCTTCTTGGTGGTTTTACCTTGAGTTTACTTATTTTTTATTCAATCACACATTGAGTTTTATGTTTGACGTCTAATTTGTTTCATTCCATAATGATAGTTTGATTCGTGCTTCTTATTGAGTGATAAGACTTGTTTTATTGATCATTTACAACTCGTATCCGTGGTCTAGAGCTTGATGAAGTATTTCATGGATCAAGAGACATCATTTGGACAGAATTTAGTATATTTATGAGCCAAGAGTGTTGAAAGATGTTTGTGGAGTGTTTTGGATGCATTTTGCAAACAAGAAGATTGATTTCAAAAGTGATTTGTTATATTCATGTTCGGTTTGGGTTTCTATTTGAATGTAGATACTATTTGCCCTTTATGGTTGTTTAGTTGATTACGTTGATCATTACCATCGAATCTGATTAGTTTAGTTCAGGAGGGTATTTAATAGGCTTGAAAATTGGAAGGGTGGAGTAAAAATGGTTGATACAGTTAGCAAAAACTATCCATGCGATAACTATTATTGTATAACATTTTTGAATAACTTGTTCCTCTTTCATGTATTTTATTAACCTTTCACAAATACTTTGATGCATAAAATCTATAATCGCCCAATTTCGATTGAAATAATAAGAAATCTTATCTTCTTGGTCGTGTTACCTTGATTTGACTTATTTTCATCAATCGCACATTGAGTTTTATGTTTGACGTGTAATTACTTTCATTATATAAGGATAGTTTGATTCTTGATTCTTATTGAGTGATGAGAGTGGTTTTATTGATCATTTTCAACTCGTATCCATGGTCTAGAGCTTAATGAAGTATTTCATGGTTCAAAAGTCATCATATGGATAGAATTTAGTTGATTTGTGAGCCTAGAGTTTTCAAAGATGTTTGTGGAGTGTTGTGGATGCATTTTGTGCATAAGAGGATCGATTTCAGAGGTGATTTGTTTATTATCATATTTGGTTATGGTTTCTATTTGGATGTATATACTATTTGCCCTTTGTGGTTAGTTTAGTTCAGGAGGGTGTTTAGAAGGCTTGAAAATCGAAATGGTAGAGTAAAAAAGGTTGATACGGTTAGCAAAAACTATCCATGCGATAACTATTATTGTATAACATTTTTGTTTAACTTGTTCCTTTTTCATGTATTCAATTAACCTTTCGCGAATACTTTGATGCACAAATCTATACTCGCCCAATGTCTATTGAAATAAGAAGAAATCTTATCTTCTTGGTGGTGTTACCTTGATTTGACTTATTTTCATCAATCGCATATTGAGTTTTATGTTTGACATGTAATTACTTTTATTCCATAACGACAGTTTCATTCTTGATTCTTATTGTGTGATAAGAGTAGTTTTATTGATCATTTTCAACTCGTATCCATGGTCTAGAGCTTAATGAAGTATTTCATGGATCAAAAGTCATCAAATGGATAGAATTTAGTCGATTTGTGAGCCAAGAGTGTTCAAAGATGTTTGTGGTGTGTTGTGGATGCATTTTGTGCATAAGAGGATCGATTTCAGAGGTGATTTGTTTATTTTTCATGTTTGGTTTAGGTTTCTATTTGAATGTAGATACTATTTGCCCTTTGTGGTTGTTTAGTTAGATTACATTGACCATTACCATCAAATTTGATTAGTTTAGTTTAGGATGGTGTTTAGAAGGCTTGAAAATCAAAATGGTTAAGTAAAAAAGGTTGATACGGTTAGCAAAAACTATCCATGCGATAACTATTATTGTATAACATTTTCGTATAACTAGTTCCTTTTTCATGTATTATATTAAAGTTTCACAAATACTTTGATGCACAAATCTATAATCACCCAATTTCGATTGAAATAATAAGAAATCTTATCTTCTTGGTTGTGTTACCTTGCTTTGACTTGTTTTCATCAATCACACATTGAGTTTTATTTTGATGTGGAATTACTTTCATTCCATAATGATAGTTTGATTCTTGATTCTTATTGAGTGATGAGAGTGGTTTTATTGATCATTTTCAACTCGTATCCATGGTCTAGAGCTTAATTAAGGATTTCTTGCATCAAAAGTCTTCATAAGGATAGAATTTAGAAGATTCGTGAGCCCAAAGTGTTCAGAGATGTTTATGGAGTGTTATGGATGCATTTTGTGCATAAGAGGAATGATTTCAGAGGTGATCTGTTTATTTTCATATTTGGTTATGGTTTCTATTTGGATGTATATACTAGCCCTTTGTGCTTGTTTAGTTTGATTACGTTGACCATTACCATCGAATATTATTAGTTTAGTTCAGGAGGGTGTTTAGAAGGCTTGAAAATCAAAATGGTAGAGTAAAAACGGTTGATACGGTTAGCAAAAACTATCCATGCGATAACTATTATTGTATAACATTTTTGTATAACTTGTTCCTTTTTCATGTATTCTATTAACCTTTCACAAATACTTTGATGCACAAATCTATAATCACCCAATCTCGACTCAAATAATAAGAAATCTTATCTTCTTGGTGTTGTTACCTTGATTTGACTTATTTTCATCAATCGTACATTGAGTTTTATGTTTGACGTGTAATTACTTTCATTCCATAACAATAGTTTCATTCTTGATTCTTATTGTGTGATGAGAGTGGTTTTATTGATCATTTTCGACTTGTATCCATCGTCTATGTAGGTACATGTGTCCCTAGTTTCTGAACTTAATGTAATATGTCTTTAATGTCTTATGCTTATGTAATGTTTGGGTACTTAATGAAATGTAAATGTTTGGTTGTGATTCATAATGTTTAATATTTCATTAATGAGTTGTGTAATGCATTTTGACTAGATTATATAGGTATGTGATTGTTTGAATTGATATACATAATGTTATAATAGTGAATACATTCAAACTTTGTTAAGTGAAGTTCTTATACGTCCGACTGGACCATGCGCCCCAACAGTGGTCACGCGTCCGAACGGCCATGCGACTGGGTGTCTATGCACCTAAATAGTTCATAAGCCTGAACAACTTCATGCGACTGAATCAGTCGCACGACTGAACACTCAGTCGTGCGAATGGATCAACCGCATGTCTCAATCGCACAAATGAACCATGCAAATGGTTCAGTCGCCCGAATGAGTAACCCTAACCTATAAATACCACCTAATTCATGGAAAAACGTAAGCATTATACACACTTCGACTCCAGACGTACCCTAGCCGTCCAGAGACCTCTAAGATCATACTCCAACTTCATAGATCGCAGTAGATCGATTCCTAATCGATTCTTAACGTTAGATTCAATTACATAATTATTTCTACATACGTTCTCACTGATTGGATCGCCAATCAAATAGGATTCCGCACTATTTGATTCGGTCCTAACAAGTGGTATCAGAGCTTTGGCTCTTGATTACGTGTTGATTCAATCGGTTTTGATACAAAAATTGTGTTTTTTCACTAAAAACGCAATCCTTTTGTGTCAAATGGTGTCTTAGAAGTTTCCTGACCATAAAGTTTAGTTTTTCTGGCATACGGCAATTAGGGTTTGTGAAAATTTGAGTTTTTGCGGCCAAAACACGTTTAACCTACGAATTTTCAAACTTCAGCAGGTTCAGTCGCACGATTGGCTCAATCGCACGACTGAGTTCATTCGCATTCCCCAAACGCACGATTGGACTCATTTGTACCCTCATTCGTACGACTGAGAAGCCTATTTGGACTGTTCAACCGCATTAGTTCATTCGACCGACTGACTCATCCGCATTAATTTACTCGTACGATTGAACCATTCGCCTAGCAAGTGGAGACACTCGTATTCAGAATCTATTGCTATTGGAGACCGAAGTGGGAATTCATAATAAACCCCCAAAGCTTATCACGTTAGACGACTACCCACAATGGAAGCAACGTTTCGAAATCTACTTAAATGGAGTAGATACAAATTTGTGGGACGCTATAGAGTCGGGGTACAGCATGCCGGTAGGAGCTGACGGTGTCAAACTTACGTTAAGTGGCATGTCTGATGCACAAAAGGTGAAAAACAACACTGAGAAGAAAGTCTACCCTTTGCTTACCCAGTCAATTCCGAAGGATATCTTCCATCAGTACTCGGAGTATACTCAAGCAAAGAAATTATGGGATGCGTTGGAGAAGAGGTATGACGGAAATGCCTCACTCAAGGCCACTAAAGCCAAAGCTTTGAAGAAGGAGTTTGACAACTTCTCTTCAACGGGAAAGGAAAGCCTGGACGACGTGATCGATAGATTCTACCACTTGATGAGTGAGATGCACACTCATGGAGTAACTACGTCGATGGAGGATAAGGTATCCAACTTTGCAAATGGATTACCAGAGAAATGGGCTTCCTTCGCTTCAAATCTCAGACAGAATGGGATGCTCTCGAAGTTAGATATAAATGACTTCATTCTGAAACTGAGAGAGGATGAACTTAGGATGAAGTATAGAGCCCAAAAGGCCAACTATGATCAAAATCCGGCGCTTTACAACGTGACTCCTCAGGCCAAGACATCTGGACCACCACTGCAAACTGCCTTCGTCTCAAGCTCAGCAAGTCCAGCACAAGCATCTACTTCAGGGTTCGAAACGTCAGGGTCCTCGGGTACCCAATATATTTCACTAGAAGCCAATGCAGCAAAATTAAAACCGATAACTTCGGTAACGTGACTGTTGAGGTGGCCAGAGAACACATGGACCTCTTAGCTACTGTAGTCCACTCCTATGATGGACTAATTGTTGGAAAGATAGGAAATTATCACCTGGTAGATGAGGATTCTGAACAGGTGGATGCGATGGAGTTTGAACGGATGGATATAATGTGGGCCTTGGCAAGTGTTGTCCGACGAGCTAAAAAGAGTGTCAAGAAGACCGGACAAAACTTGGTTGCAACCAAGGACACGACCTTTGGCTTCGACAAGTCAAACGTAATCTGTTTCAACTATGGTGAGAAGGGGCACTTCAAACAGGAGTGTGTGAAGCCAAAGAAGACTTGTAATGGCAATCCTTTCTCGCCCTTTAATCGTCAGGAAAAAGCCACATCTAGTAGTTTTACTTCATCAAGCAAGGACCCTAAAGCCTTGACTGCTAACGAGGATGAAGGACAGGACTGGAGCTTTTGGTTCGTCTCACCGGGAGAGTCCAACATAGCTAGTGTGGAGGACATAGATGACGATTTCGCCAGTGAGGGAGACATAGCAGTAGAGCTCGCGATGTCCAATTCTAAAGACACTGCACCTGTGGTCAACCACCTGCCTGAAGAACAAAAATCTACATCAACATCAGAATCACCAGAATCAAAGACAATAGATTCTGCACACATGGCTGATTCCTCCTCAACATCTCAGGCAAGTACTACTGACCAGTTGTTTAATAATCATGCTTGTTCTGATTGTAATAAATTTAGAGAAATCATAGATTTAAAATTTTCTAGGTTATTAGATCATAATGATAGCCTAGTAAAGGATTTGGAACTGTGCACTGAAGCTAATAGTGTTTTAAAACAAAATGAGCACAGCTACAAGGAAAAGATAGACCTTTTGAACAAAAAGCTTAGGGAAACAGAAGTAGTTGCCTTTAACCAAGCTAATGACAGAAGTAGTTGCCTTTAACCAAGCTAATGACTAAGAAGCAGAAAGTAGTTTTAGAAGTAGAAGTCAACTCCTTAAAACAAAAATTGCACAGTTGGACAAGCTCATCTCATATTGTCCAACACTTAGTGCGAGAGAGAAACAACGGGGAGGGATTGGGATACAAAGTGGTTCCGCCACCACCTGAGATCTTGATGAACACCAAAAGTAAACCAATTAATAATAACCCCATCAAGGATCATGTGGTGTCCACTCGTCTTGTTAGTGACCCAGATTCCACAAGTAAATCAATTGAATCTGGCACTAAACAAAAGGAGTCCACCTCAAAGACAAATGGAAATATGCTTTATGTTAACCTGGAAAAAGAGTTTGAAAAGGTTAATTTAAAATCAGGTTCAAACAAAGTTAAATCAGAACCCAAAAAGACTATTAAACCTAATCAATCACGAGCATTATGTCAAAGTCCAGGTAAACAAGAAATAAAAGATGTAAAACCAGGTAAAGCAATTAAGTTTGTAAAACCCGACCATACATCTAACAAAGAAGTGTCTCAATCTAAACAAAATAAGGTCATCCGTGTGACACCTACATCTCCACAAAAACAAATAATCCGTAAAGTTGAAAGCAGATCTTGCTACAATTATGGAGAGTACGGTCACATTGCGTTGAATTGTCCTTATTATCAGACACCGAGGAGGAAAGTTGAACTTCCTGCATCTAAAACTAGATCTTTTAAGAGGAACTCAGTGACGTCTCCTAAAAGGGATAGTGAATCCAAAGTTCAACCCATCAGCCAGTCATCTGTTTATCATAAACAGGCCTTACACAAAGCTAGCTTATGGAAAGAAAAATCCACCTCAGCATCTGAAAATAAGAACAAACAGACATCTAAGCTTCCCTTAACCTCAAATGGTCAATGGGTTGAGTTATGTTGTGTGATGCCTCGGGGAAACCCAAGCCAGTGAAGGCTTGGGTTCCTAACATGAACTAATATTTTCATTAAATGTGCAGGGTGTTCACTATAGTGTTGAGACTAACACGTGGATGGAGGCCTACTGCAAGGAAAAATGAATTGTGCATCAATTTACCTCTGCCTACACTCCTTAGATGAACGGTGTTCCTGAAAGGAAGAATCGCAGCTTGATAGAGACTGCACGGACTATGCTAGCAGACTCGAAACTGCCTATTCAATTCTAGAATAAGGCAGTTGCAAATGCATGTTATACGCTCAATCGAGTTCTGGTAGTTAAACGCCATCGAAAAACGTGCTACGAGTAACTACATAAACCTAACTTAGAGTATCTCGAGCCATTTGGCGCTCCGTGCACCCTGCTGAAGAAGACTCGGGAGGGAAAATTCAGTGAGAAGTTGATGAAGGGTTCTTTCTAGGATACAACGTAGTGAACAAGAGAGTTTACAACAACTCAACGGGTCAAGTAGGAGTATGGTGTAATGTTGATGTTTAGAGATACACCACACCACCTGCTGGAAAAGGGCCTGCTTACTTCTTTGACTATGATGGATTCTTCAAGTCCTTCAACATATCTCTTTCCACATTCGAAGACGAGTTGACAAACAGATGATGTACGATGTTTTGAACACACCGTCTCAAGATTCAACACCATCCGGTTCACAAAGTCAATCATCTACCAACTTAAGGGGAGCACTTGATGTGAGTGACTCTTCCTCTGATGAAGAAAATGTGGAGAATGATCAGAACAACCAGGATGAACAGGTTTCGACTACCACAAGTCCACAAGCATCTGACAGTGATGCTTCTGAGCCTTCTGAACCTCAGACTCCTATTGCCTCAGATCCATAACCAAATGTTCACAATCTTGATTCTGAGGTGGTTGTTCCAACAACTCCCGGATCACGTCTAAACATCTATCATCCTTTGGATAATGTCATAGGAGATGCGAGATCAGGAGTTCAGATCAAAAATCAGTTGTACTCAGCTGATTATGCCTTTGTGATGGAAAAGGGATACCTTCACGACGGTGCCTATCGTTGCTTTGTGTCTCAGTTTGAGCCAAAGTATGTTAGTGAAGCCCTGAATGATGAGGCATGGGTGAGTGCCATGCAAGAAGAACTTCTTCAGTTCAAGAAGTTGGGTGTATGGACTCTAGTGGATAGACCTAAAGGTGCTAAGGTCATTGGCACCAAATGGGTCTTGAAATGCAAGAAAGATGATCAAGGAGTGATCATCAGAAACAAGGCTTGGCTTGTTGTTCAGAGATTTCGACAAGTTGAGGGTATTGACTACAATGAAGTGTTTGCACCCGTGGCAAGAATGGAAGCAATCCGCATCTTCCTTGCCTATGCATCTTATATGAAGATCAAAGTTTATCAACTAGATGTGAAGAGTGCGTTCCTTCATGGTGAGATCCGAGAGACAGTGTATGTCAGTCAATCCGAGGGATTTGAGGATCCATATCATCGGGACAGAGTTTACAAACTCGACAAGGCGCTATACGGGCTTCATCAAGCTCCGAGGGCCTGGTATGAGAAACTCTCGACTCATCTTGTGAAACACAGTTTTTGCAGGGGAGTCATTGACTGCACATTGTTTATCAAAGAAAAAGATAGGGATTTACTACTGGTACAAATCTATGTCGATGACATAATCTTCGGTTCCAAGAACGAAGAATTATATAAAGAGTTCGAAGCAGTAATGAAGGCGGAGTTTGAGATGAGTGCAATGGGAGAGATGAAGTTCTTTCTCGGGTTACAGGTGGATCAGACACCAAATGGGATTTTCCTACATGAGACCAAGTATGTAGGTGATATTCTCAGTCGGTTTGACATGGAGAATGCTTCTACAGCTGGAACTCCACTTGCTACAAACCATGATGTAGCACCCGACGAGAATGGTGATCTGGTAGATGGTACTATGTACCGAGGGATGATTGGATCTATCATGTATCTCACTGCCTCACACCTAATATCATGTATTGTGAAGTCACTGAATCGGTAAACATCCAAGCATGTTCTTGAAGAAATGATAAACAACCAAAACCAAAAGTCAAATTAATAACACGAACTATAAAAAATTGGTTTCATTGATAAAACCTAACGATTACAAGCTCGTTACAATATAAGAATCAAGACTCTTGGCAAGGGGGGATCGAGCATGATCTCCCCTCTCATCCGGCAGCCCTAGGCTCTAGGTAGACTCCCTCTCAAATCCTTAATCTCTCTACACATTGAAACTGGTATATATAGGCCTTGGCCCATATTAGATGCCACTGGGCCCATTCGTGTGATTGGACCATGCGTATGGTTCAATCGTACGACTGGACCATACTTATGGTTCAGTCTTACAAATGTCCCAATCGCATCTCTCAGTCGCACGACTGGTCCATTAGCATGGCTTAGTCGTACGACTGAGTCTCATTTGCATATGCTCTTACGAATAACCCAATTTCATGTGTTTACAACATATCAGGTGTATTACATTAAGCCTAGACTATTCGACAAGTGACGGACACACTATATATGACTATATATGCTCCAACAAATTCCCCTTTGGACATTGCATGCGAATAGTAGATAACACCTCTTACAATCTTTAGTCATTCTTTGCTCTGGTTGCCAATAGAATCAAACGAAAACTATATTAGCCAACGTTGCTGATCCGTCAGGTTGCTACAATATCCCTGAAAATGAATTTAGCCACAATAGCTTTCGTTTACTTTGCAGAACATCATCATAGCAGCAAGATTCCTCATATGACTGATTTTTCCAGATAATGACATGAACAGTTTTCCATTGCTTCAATCTTCACACAGGCTAACCTGATTAACATCAACACCTACAGAAATTCCCCCTCACATTTAGCATACCCCAATATATAGACATTGTGCTCTCCTGGCGTCTTCACACGATGTATTGGTCAAAAGGTTGAAGGTTCCAATCCACAGCTGACAAAATCAAATAAATCAGCATGCATGTTGATTCATCATCAGAAACCTGCTCACATCATCACTTTCTGATTGCGTCTTTTTTTCTCTATACATGGATTCCCCCTAAGAATGAGAATCCTCTCCGTGCAAATAAATATAACTTGATTGGCCCATAACTAGTCAGATGCTCCTGACTACCCCACAAAATCAGCACCGATTGCTGACATCTTCTCTTCTCTCTTTCATGTTCCAAGTACATTCACCTATTCTGGAAGTCTGATGAATAATGGGGTATACATCAAACTTATATGACAAAAGAATCTCAGGGTGAATATGCTTTTCTCATTCTCAAATCTGTGCAAGAAGCAGTTCCAGACTCTTTTTTTGGTCTGGAACAATTGCGGATGAGTCAATGCGGATGGTTCATTCGTGCGATTGAACATACGAATGGTCCAGTCGCACGATTGAACATACGACTGGTCTAGTCGCACGAATGGTCCATTAGCATGGTCCAGTCGTACGAATAGTCCATTAGTGGTCCAGTCGCATGAACGGGTCTGCACATAGATTTTCAGATCTACAGCCGCCAGGTTGTCCAAAACCCTAATGTGACGAATTTTACATGAACCGAGACAAAATAAACATCATTAGATTCGAAAGGGTGATGGGAACGTGGTTTCGAGTTTGATTTTAACATAAAGACAACACACGTAACAAGATCTGAGCAGAACATGAAGAACACAAAGTGGGTTTAACGTCAAGATCTAAAATTTGATCCAGAAATCAAGAACTCGGGTTGCTAGAGTGATTGTTAGATCATTCCAGCAGTAACCAGCTTTGATACCAATTATGAAGTCACTGTCGTGTGGCACCACTTTCTTCATGACGAGGCCACATAGTCTTCACGGGCCAGATGCCCAAACAGTCGCCTCACAGGGGGTTTCACCTGCTTCCCCCTGTATACCTTCATCCGACCCAAGGTGGTATCATCCATCACCTCGAGTGCTACGACATCCTCCTTCTCCTTTGGCAACGAAAGGAGCTTTTGGTCAATGATCATCTGCATGAATCGAGGGTACATGCAAAAGCCCTCCTTGCCCTTGGCCTCTATGTTCTCCACCAGGTAGGTGAAGATCATCCTGGAGAAGCTAAACAGATGGTTCAGCACGAACGCCACATAGGCGTTCTGTATCTGATCAGACAACTCATCGAACCCCTCCTTCCGTGAGGCAATGCACTTGAGCAATACATGGGCTAAGTACTTAAACTGAGGACACAAGTTGCTCTTGTTGAGCACACCTGAGTTGATGTCCCCAGAGTACTTGGCCCGCAGAAAATAGCCTCATACTGTCAGTGGATGTTGTCACACCCCAACCTTGACGGCGGAAACGTCGAGATGTAAGGGTTACGATTGTTCACAGCCACATAACGCTATTATTAAATCCAAATATATTAATCATAAGATTCAATTGTAACATTACAAGCAAAAGTTTCAACAAAGAATACATCATGTACAAATACTACAAATAATATGAACATCCATTTTATCTCTAGGTCCAATCCTAGATGTGATAAGCTTCAAAGAGTAGAACACATACTTGAGGTATTCCTGAAACATGTTAAAAATAAAAGGTCAACATAAAAATGTTGGTGAGCATTCCATAGTTTTTAATACATAGATTATATAAAAGATGGAAATTCAAGTCATAAGTTAGTGAATAAAATGATTAGGGATGTTATGAACAATGCAACAATCAAACCTCGACAAAGTTTTACAAGTGTCAAACGTTTACAAGATTTTACGATCAGCTAAGTGTACATGGATCAACCAAAGCAGGCTTGTCTTGCCCATAGATCTATGACTTCGCTGGGCTAGCAATAGCTAATGATTGTACATATAATGCCATAACATGGTAACCACAAAAGTTCAACTAACCATAACTTTGCATGATGAATTGCCATAAAGATTACAAGTCTCAAATAAGTTTACAAGTGCAATGATGATAAGTTGACATGTTTCACCCCAAAGTGTGAAAATAAGCAAAAAGGGGTATGGAAATACTCACAGATGTATATAAGATGATGATAAGACTAAATCGAGACTCCAATGATTTCTCTTACAAGTTGCCAAAACGTATGTGTTCCAAGATTAAATTCGATAATAAGATTATCAATTGGACATGAACTAGGGTTCCAATTGGAATTTGGGGATTTTTAATAAATAAATCAAGCAAAATACAATAGAGTAATCGTTTATGTTTTGGGTTCATAACGTTGGAATCAAACAATTAAAAATAAGAATTCAATGATTTAACTTATTGAATTAATAATGATTAAATATGATATGTGAAAAGAGATTCATAATTCATTAATTAATTGTTTGGAATTTGATAAAGGTAAAATAATTAATATTTAAATGACCTTAAAACTATCATATAATAAGTTTTTTAAACGTTTTAATGATCTTTGTAAAAATCTTATAATATCAAAACATTAAAACAATAACAAGGAAATAATAGAAAATTATATTGTTTTATAAGT
Organism: Flaveria trinervia; assembly: GCA_025506515.1. Lineage (NCBI taxonomy): Eukaryota > Viridiplantae > Streptophyta > Magnoliopsida > Asterales > Asteraceae > Flaveria > Flaveria trinervia. The sequence continues at coordinate 58,247 of JACCIX010000474.1, forward strand.
TCCAGAAAAACTTAAATAAAGTTTAAGAAATAACGTTATTAACTAATTATATAAGACATGATTAAATGAATAAATGAATAATTAATTATTTAAATAATTATTTAAATAACTATTTGAATAATTGTACATTTAACATATAGATCTATAATGTTTTAAAATAATCTCCATTTAAAATAACGTGATTTAAACGATGAACGTTTAAAGAAAATATTTGGACCACTAATAATTTATTAATTATTAAACTCCATTTTAATATTAACAACCCAAGAATAATCTTTAAAATGTTTTATTAAAAAAAGATTTTTAGTTATTTAACTTAGAAAAATCACAGAAAATTATTTGGTGCCTTTAAAAAAATATTATAGTTTACAAAACCATTTTTTTATTTATTAGAAATTTTTTATAATTAATTTAAGGGCTAAAAAACCTAAAAAAATATTTGAGGGTGCTCGGGTTCAAACCCGAGACCTCAAGGTGGGGCTGCAAGTAACTAACCAGTGAACTAGGGCCGCAGCCGTAGTTTAACTTGGTTTTGAAATCTTAAAACATGAATAGAAAGAAAACCCCAAATTTCCTATGAACCCTAATTTGAAAATTCCAAAATTGAACCTTAATTCGTTTATGTAGGAGCCTGTAATCATAGGGCTTTTGTTCCCCATGTAATTTCGAGTCTATGAAGGTGTTTAATTTACCAGTTTTGAAGCGAAACTGATGTGCACGAAAGAAGAACAAGTCGCGACTGTGGTGGAAGTGGTTTGAGTTGTAATAGTTGATGCTATCCAAATTCCTTGCACAGAAAGCTTCCAAGGATTTTGATGGACAAAAACCCTCTGTCAATTGAAGTTAAAAGAGCTCGAAATAGGGTCTACAAGTGGATTGCAGGTCGCGATGGAAGGGGAATCGAATGAGAAGTTTGTATGTTTTCAGGTGAAATTGGTTGTTGTGACACGTAGGATTACTTAGCTGATCGTGTACGTTCGTTTAATTTGATTATTATTACAATTTAATGCCCGAACGACTATGGATTTTAAGGCATCGGTTATACGATCGTTTGAGGATTGTAACCGGTGTTTTAACACCGTTTAAGTGAGTAATTACGTTCGAATCATGTACGCGAAAGGTTTCGAACGGGTTGGGTAATGGTATCGGTTGTTCTTCGTGGGTTTGGGGTGTGCCGGAAGGTCTCCGGAGGTTACACCAGAAAACCGGGGAAAGAAGTGGGGGGTTTAGTTTTAGTAAATTACAATTTGGTCCCTGTGGTTTATGTTTTTGTTATTTTGATTTCAAAGTTTAATTTTAGTTTCAACCAATTTACAGTTTGGCCCCTGAAGTTAAAATTGTTATTATTTTCTACATAAATTATTAATTTCAAGTTTTAAGATAATAGAAACTTATATTATTTTTATTTATTTCAAAGATTAATACTTATTATGATTATTGCTATTACTGTTATTATTATTTTTATTGTTGTTATTATTATTATCATTATTATTATTATGTTTAATTTAATAATCAAATTATTAACCTTCAAATTATAGAATTAGTGACAAACTAAGAAGTAAACATAAATAACTCATAAGTTTCATAATTGACCACCATGGCCCTTACAAGAATAAACGACGTTAACTTTTAATTTAACGAAAAATATGAGATGTCACAGTCTCCCCAACTTAAAAGAATTTCGTCCCGAAATTAAGAATGAACTTAAATGAACAAAAGGAGTTATAATGAAGGGTACGTGTACAACGGCCAGTGATAGACGTTTGATTACGGATGAGATGTTTCACTTTATGGAACCTTACAAGTCTCTTGACATAATGCATACCAATTTGAACTCTTCCAGTGAAATACGAGACTCTTTGAGAGTTGGCACATGAAACGTTTGAAAAGACGATGATGAGTTACCGTAGTATATTAGACTTATAAGCCACAACTTTTAGAATGTAATTCGTAGTAAAGTGATGTCTTGAAATCAATAGAAGACCAACAATGATAAGAAAGGTTAACCGTCAGAATTTAAGAATCCCAAACATCATCGAAACGATCTTAACACATATCTTGTGAATATATATTGCTCCTTTGACCAAACCGTCAGTCTAAGAATAATACGATATGCAAAGATTTTGGAATGAGTTCACAACGATGACTAGAAACATTGCTAATAGCAGGAAAATGAATCGATCATTAAAATTAACCATAGATATTTACCGACATACCACGGTATACGACTATTTGAGATAGATAAAAGTCAATTTCTCGACCCGTTATCCCACATGAGTTACTATGCAATTAGCCAATCGGTCTATAATACACCAATTGTCATCATGACATCTAATATAAGAAGCATTTTGGTGAATGAAAAGTTAAACGGAGATTCTCAGGAACCTGGGTGTTAGGCTTTGTCATATATGGAGGTGAGACACTTGGACATATACCAAGTTATGTCTTTTCTTTTATACCAAACCCATGACTACAAATTACGAAAATTTATGAATCTCCATATCCGCGTCACAATAACGAGTCTCGTAGATCGAAACCAAGATAGAGTTTTAAAGATTTCCAAGGTTAAGGGTTCAAAAGTGATTCAAGAAGTAACGCAAACAATAAGACATGCATTTGTAACCATGTTTTGCAAGGTAACAAATTTCCAAATTAGATTGCATACGTAATTCATCAAACCCATAAGTACAGTGGAGAACATTCGCATGACTAGAAAGACATAACCACAAGTTGATAATGTCTTTATTTAGTAGAAAGATTGTTTAAGAAGACTACCATCATACAATCATGTGTTGATGATATCTCAAAATGAAAGTTGATAAGTAGGGAATAAATGGTTCGACATAGCTAGATCAAATCAAAACATAAGGATAAAGGAAAAGAAATCAATTTAAGAATTTAAATGCTCCAAGCTTGGAATCAAAATCAACCTAGAGCGATCAGGTCTCCTTTCAAGTTCAGTGATCATGCTTTGGCTTGATAGGTCGAAACACTAACATTATTTCACTCTGCAAGTTAGTACATGTTTCTCGTCACTTGTTTACAAACTTGGTAAGTTGGAGATCAAGAAATGAGAATAGTCATCAAGGTGTGGTTTTCACTCCTAACTTGATGGTGTATTCCCAAGGTATGACCTAACTTACCAATCAAAAAGTTCGATCCCAACTCCTTGTTGAGGATCCACAGAAATAAGACAAGGTAACTCACCGTTAAGGTAAGGGAAATCACTCCTATCTTAACAGTGAAGTTTTACAAAAACAAAATATAACAACATGAACTTCTTCATCAAAATCCAGAATTTACTTCTACTTTGATGAAGTCGTCTCATTTGAACAAATACAATTCATAAAGATGATATTATCATCAAGATATGGAATTCACGCCTATCTTGATGATTGAATTTCATAATAGCAAGAAAACAATCGAAGATTGACATTTGTCACCAAAGTACGGGTTTCAATCCTATTTTGGTGAGATCATGTCATTTGTGAAATGCCATTCCAAAGAAAATAATTGAAGTCAATCCTCGGGATAAGGAAATCACCCCGATCCAGAGGATGAAATTTTATAAATCACAATTGGAAACCATTTACCAAAACGAATAGAGAATCATCAAAGTAAGGGAATCACCCCTGTTTTGATGAGTTAGAATCATTTAGGAGATACGAGTGTTCTTAGTCATAGGTTGACTTGCAAACTCTTGTATCTCCCACGGTACAAACGGTACAAAGTTTGACTTAACAACGAATGGAAAGAATATCAATTAGAAATCTGGAAAATTTCAAGTTACATCAATGTAACAAAGGAAAAATCATGCTTACAAGCTTAAGATCAAAGTTCGAGATAGTAGAATTTGTTATGATGGTGTTCAAATCTTGAATAATTTAAATCAGGAAGGCAAAATCAATGACAAGAATGATTCAACACCACGACGAGATGTGAACATTCGATTCACAATCGAAGGAAATACATGAACTCCTCAAGACATGAGGTCGACCATAACCTTATTGAAGACACGCGTACTTATAAGTGATCACTCATCTCAAGGGTTTCGAGTCAAGTAAATGGATTTAATGATCAAGTCAAAGAGGATGGTTCCATTTGGTAATGCATTACCATTTGGAATCGTTGACACGTCAAGGTAAATTGATCCATTTGCCTTAAAGATTTGCGTATATTGACCACAGTTTATCACTCATCCCAGAAATCCCCAGGTAAGCATAACTGGTCTCGCAATGAGATTTATACGATATGCTTGCCTTAGCCCGAAGGCCTTTTACCAGGAAATCTAGAATATAGGTGTCTATGTGTCACACAAATTTCTTTGGTTCATAGAATCAAAACCTTGATGGGATTTTCATAGATTAGACATAGAGTCTAAGGAACTGAACCCAGATGATAAGTGTAGATTCCACATGTCGTTAAGAATAGGTTTAGGAAGTTCATTTGTCGGGGAGAATCAAAGAGTTAAAGTCAAGTTTAGGGAGACAAGTAACTAAATTTTAAACATTATGCTAAGGCATCAAGTTGCACAAAAGGCATAGCATTATGTAGCATGTAAACAATAACTAAGCACAAAAGTATAATGATCTTTCTATGAGGTTCATGCAACTATAGTCTAGGTCACCATTTCTAATAACCTAAATCCCTATAGTTATGGGCTCTGATACCAATCTGTCACACCCCAACCTTGACGGCGGAAACATTGAGATGTGAGGGTTACGATTGTTCATAGCCATATAACGATATTTATTAAATCGGGCAAAGTAATGATATGTTCGTGCGATGTAGGGGCGATTTGGGAGTGATGAACAACTGCGACCGACTCACCCTCTATTTATACTAGGGTTTACTTTCAGTCGTGCGATTGAGCCCAGTCGCATAGTTGATTCATGCGACTGAAGATCAGTCGTGCGACTAGCATAGTCGGTCACCTTCAGTCGTACGACTAGACATCCATTGTGCAACTGAGTCATTCGGTCACCTTCATTCATGCGACTAGACACATTCGTGTACACCAATCGTACGACTGATCTATACTCATTGTCCAGTCGTGCGAATGAGTCATACTCAAGGTTGTTTGACTTTATGACCATTCGACAATTAATACCCTTTTACCTTTTGAATATACTTTATGAGCATTTGACCATCTCAGACATGATCATTTAATGTTTGAAAAACCTTTGATCACCTCAGACGTGATCCTTTTAAAATACTTTATCACCTCAGTCGTGACCCAGTTTTATTTGAAAGCACGTGTGGTCACCTCAGACGTGACCGTTTAGATGATAAGGTTCCCTATCAACTTCCATGACATAGTCCGATATTAAACAAAGTGAAATTGACAAACTTTATACATAAATAAAAGAAATAAAACTAAAACTTAAAACTAAGACATGTTTTTGTGTTTTTGTGAGGGTTAAATCCTAAGATGTAAATCTAAAGAATTATTTTCTGAAAAGGCAGCTTTAATTCATTTAAACCATACATTGACCAATTCAATTTGGAATCATACAGGATATTCAAATCATTCAGGACAAGTTATCTAAAACCTTTGATGCTCTATTCTTGTTTTTCATCTAGAGTTATTTAGCAATTTAGGAAATCATACTAGTACTATTAGGTCCCCACACTGATTTGAACTTTCAAGAATTGTAGCCATAATGGTTGTCAGTATACTTGTCCTCTTAAATCCATACACAGACTTTCAACACAGATTGGTGATGGTTTAAGGTTTGCTTATTTCAACAAGCATTTTGGATCCCACACTTATATGGTAATCAACATTCCTCAGGAGATTTTTGAGCGGTCTCAGGGTAGTATTCAAGAAGAAACTATTCTTAGAACTTTCAACGAGAAGCCAAGCCTCAGGTCAGTGCCACCGCACAGCAGAGAGGCGGCAAACAACAATGAATTCTAGAATATATATAGGTTATGCTTATCCTCAGGTCAGTGCCACCGCACAACAGAGAGGCACATAACCTATCTTCTTGTTTGAGCAATTTCATTCTTTTTGCATAGATCTCACCAACAACATAGGTTATCAGTTTGATTGTATTTGCATTTTTTTATGTGCTTTTGCTCATGCTTTGGTCTTACGCACACATTCGTGGCGTTTATTTTGCTCGTCACCCCTTATTGGAATCTTGTTGATTGTGTTAACCAGGGATAAGGTGTTACCCACAGCTAGTCAAACATTTTAGTTTAATCTTGAGATCACCAAAAAGGTCTAGTTATCTATTGTGTTGAATCTATCGACATATCATCTGTGGTCTAGCAACCTCTAGGTCTACTTTCTTTGTGTTACCTTAGTAGTAGCTAGTTTATCTATCATATTTCCTTTTATATTGCTCAGACTACACAGACTTATACTTGAGCTTTGCATCTTTTTCAATTAAAAATTTTAAAGTCCCAGATGGTTTGCTCCTGTGTACTATCATATTCCAAAGATTGAATCGGTATCACACATACAATCTTATTTTTATCAGCTACCTCTCCTCCTCCCTTTTTTTTTAATTTTTTTTATACTGTCTAAACCTATTCTCTACCTAAAATTTTAAAACCGTAATGGATTAGCGTTTTAGGATTTTGATAGGCAAATAAATAAGACCAATTTTAATTAAACTACTTAATATTAAGCAAATAAAATAAAAACTTGAAAAATAAAAGAAAATTTACACGACACATCGGACTACATATGGTCATCTTCAGGAATGACCTCACTTTTCTTTTTAACGCCGTTGACCTCTAATAGATACAGAAAACGTGGTTTGTCAAAACCCTTTGTATAGAGGTTAGCGTGTTTAAAATCTGTGTTTATTTTTACCACCTCGATTAAGTTCTTTTCAAAGCAATCACGTATAAAGTGATATTTAACTCCGATGTGTTTGGTCTTGGGATGTTGTATCGGGTTTTGTGACTGTAATTCATGCGACTAGACCATTTGTTGATTACCATATAAGTGTGGGATCCACAAATGCTTATTGAAATAAACAAACCTTAAACCATCACCAATCTGTGTTGAAAGTCTATGTATGGATTTAAGAGGACAAGTATACTGACAATCATTGTGGCTACAATTCTCGAAAGTTCAAATCAGTGTGGGGACCTAATAGTACTAGTATGATTTCCTAAATTTGCTAAATGACTCTAGATGAAAAACAAGAATGGAGCATCAAAGGTTTTAGATAACTTGTCCCGAATGATTTGAAGATCCTGTATGATTCCAAATTGAATTGGTCCATGTATGGTTTAAATGAATTGAAGCTGCTTTTTCAGAAAAATAGTTCTTTAGATTTACATCTTAGGATTTAACCCTCACAAAAACACAAAAACATGTCTTAGTTTTAAGTTTCAGTTTTATTTCTTTTATTTCTGTATAGAGTTTGTCAATTTCACTTTGTTTAATATCAGACTATGTCATGGAAGTTGATAGGGAACCTTATCATCTAAACGGTCACGTCTGAGGTGACCACACGTGCTTTCAAATAAAAATAGGTCACGTCTGAGGTGACAAAGTATTTTAAAAGGATCACGTCTGAGGTGATCAAAGGTTTTTCAAGCTTAAAATGATCATGTCTGAGATGGTCAAATGCTCATAAAGTATATTCAAAAGGTAAAAGGGTATTAATTGTCGAATGGTCATAAAGTCAAACAACCTTGAGTATGACTCATTCGCACGACTGGACAATGAGTATAGATCAGTCGTACGATTGGTGTACACGAATGTGTCTAGTCGCGTGAATGAAGGTGACCGAATGACTCAGTCGCACAATGGATGTTTAGTCGTACGACTGAAGGTGACCGACTGTGCTAGTCGCACGACTGATCTTCAGTCGCATGAATCAACTATGCGACTGGGCTCAGTCGCACGACTGAAAGTAAACCCTAGTATAAATAGAGGGTGAGTCGGTCGTAGTTGTTCATCACTCCCAAATCGCCCCTACATCGCACGAACATACCGTTACTCTGCCCGATTCTTATTTGAGCACTCTAGATCTTTGATTTTACAACGGTCTATAGTGATTATACAGGTATAATGTGGTGCTATCCATGAGAATGTCCATCGATTCATGCCCTAAATTCGCTTGATATGAACACTAAAAGAAACCGAGACTTAGATTAACTACTAAACAACTAAAACTAAGTCCTTTGTGTGATTAAAGGTTATAATGTGTTTTGTTGGTAAAAAGCGAATCTAATGAGCCTAACCATGATGTCTAACATTAAAGAATGCTCAAAAATTTATTTTGAATTGAACAGTCAGTCCGTCATGCGAATGGACAATCTGATGATCTTTCGTCGCACGACTGAAAGGGGCAAATGGCCAAATCGCACAGCTAAACCATGCGTATGAGTTCAGTCACACAACTGGTGTAATCACATGAGATAGCATATGTATGAACTTGCATGTTAAGTCATATGTATGAGGTCATTTGCACGACTAGATCTCAGTCGCACATTGTCATTTGCATGACAGAACAGAGAATTTCATGTTCAAATGATTAAGTTCATTACTTATTGACTGACACTAACGTTTATGTTCATTGTGTAATAGATGACTAGTCGTTGGACTATGAGCACCAAGCACAACATCTATGCTCATGTAGACCTCACGGAATGCTTCAAACTTCTCTAGCATTATCAACTTTCTACGGAGATCGAGGATCTTCCATGCCATCTCGACTCTCTTCACACCCTATCGCTCGATTCAGCAGGCTTTCTGGGAAGGCGCAGTTGTTGACAGGACCTTAGAGCCCTACCGGATCAGGAGTTCTATTTTTGGTTAGCCCATAGAGATCATTGAGGATGATCTCAGGACAAAATTAGAGTTTGGGGATGATGTTGATTGCCCTACCCGTCTACATCCACTGAGAGTACGAGGTTGTTTTCTGCGGGCCAAGCATTCTGGGGACATCAACTCAGGTGTCCTCAACAAGAGCAACTTGTGTCCTTAGTTTAAGTACTTAGCTCATGTGTAACTCAAGTGCATTGGCTCACGAAGGAAGGGGGGGTTCGATGAGTTGTCTGATCAGATACAGAACGCCTATGTGGCTTTGGTGCTGAACCATTCGTTAAACTTCTCCTGGATGATCTTCACCTACCTAGTTGAGAACATAGAGGCCAAGGGCAAGGAGGGCTTTTGCATGTACCCTCGATTCATGCAGATGATCATTGACCAAAAGCTCCCTTTGTTGCCAAAGGAGAAGGAGGATGCCGTAGCACTCGAGATGATGGATGATACCACCTTGGGTCGGATGAAGGTATACAGGGGGAAGCAGGTGAAACCCCCTGTGAGGCGACTGTTTGGGCATCTGGCCCGTGAAGACTATGTGGCACCGTCACGAAGAAAGTGGCGCCACAACGACAGTGACTCAGATACTGAGCAGATCGATCTCCTAGATGATGATTCAAATGACGACGACAGCGGTGCTGGTGGAGATGCAGGGCCCACTCAACCGAGGGCCCCCACAACCGATATAGCATCTCCAGCACCCACCCCAGAGGGACTGAGGATGCTGGATTCCATAAGGAATTCCAACTTGATGAGGAGGAGGATACGGATGAGGAGCCCCTCACTCGGACTGTTGGCAGCAAGGTGGTTGCCACAGAGGGAGGGGTCCGGGCGGTTGGTGAACGCCCTGGCGGATCGGGAGAGGCTGACATTGATCCAACTTATGCTTCCGATCAGCCAAGCCGTGTTCCAGGGGGAGCATCCTCCTCGAAAGGCTCGAGGAAGAAAAGGGTGGCTCAGCCCCACGGCTTGAAGAAGAAGAACAGAAGACTGACCTTCATCACCACCACCACTCCACCTACTACCATCACTCCACCTACATCCACTCATCCACCCATTACCACCACTACTGATATCCCATCTACCACACCCACTCTACCACCACCTTCATCTATATTACCCCCAATCTTCACCACTGCCACCACCACCACTAGCGTCCAGCTGCACCATCATCCTTCCCTCCATATACATCTAGATCACCTCTACCTCCCTTTGGGGTAGAGGAATAGCTATGAGCGTTGAACCGTATCGTGATGCGTCTGTTAGCAGCCGATGAGAGAAAACTGCACAGATTCGTTAGTTAGTAGATCTTACTACTGCACAATCTCAGCAGATTTCTCAGCAGGCTCGATTGATTGATCAGCAGGCTCAACAGATGTCTCAGCTCAGGAGCAACATGCCAAGAAGATTGAGGAGCTGGAGGCTGCAAACAAGACTATCATGCTAAAGCTCGAAGGATCCAAGAAGAGCCCTTGAAGATCGGAGAAGGAAACGAAGACGATGATGCTGATGTTGATGAGAGTGATGATGATGGTGATGATCACGAGGGTGATACGGATGCAAATTTTGATGATGATGAAGAGGATTCTTTTGTTGCAGGTGCCACATCTACAAGCGAACGGTGGACCAAAAGGACTCAAGATTAGAGTGCCTCCATATCCGCCCTGGTAGCAGAAGAGCAGAGGATACAAGATAAGAGTAATATTTAGTTATTTACTTTTTTTAATCATATGTATTCAAATCTTGTATCACATTAATGTAATGAATGTTATATTTAATGTTGGTATTTCTATGTTGATTATTAACTACTAAGATTGTTGTGTTACATGTATAAATCAAGCATATCCAAACATTTAGAGGAATGAACATGATGTTGCTCCCCTCTAACAGATCAAGACTCAACTCACAATGAATCTTGATCTGCAGGGTATAGTAAGGAGATCGGTGATGTACACTCCTGAAGAAGGAGAGATCATTCACAATCTCACTGACGAGCAAATTACTGAAATGTTCAAGCTAAATCCTGATGAGATTATCAAGGATGTTCCAACAGTCCAAGTTGAAAGTGACGATGAGCTCAACGACGTTGATGAGATAGAGATAGAAGATGTCACAAACCAACACTATCCAGAGTATACTGATATTGAAGGAAATGTTGTTCCCAATCTGGGCGACAACCTTGTCAGTGAAACCTTTAACACTCTGGATAGAATGGAAAAAGAGTCTGACAAGACTGAAGATAAGCCCAAGCCTCGGACGCTGAAGTTTATATCAGAAAGGCTGAGTGGGCTGCATGTTTTGAAGAGATAAGAGCCCAAGGAAGTGCTTCAAAGTCGACTATCTACACCAAGCTGTACAAAGTGAAGAAACATCATAAGGTGTCAGGCAAAATCATCACGTGGGTGTATTTTGAAGATCTCAACGTTTTTGTAGTTAAACATGAGAAAGGATCGAGTACTTCAGGTTCCCACACGACCTGAAGACTCTTCCTGGATTTGAGCTGAACCAGCTAGCAAAGCTGAAATGCTATACGTTGATCCACGTAAGATGTTTGGTTGGTTTGAAGCAGCTCTTAAAAGAGAGTACCACACCAGATGGGTCAACTTCAAACCTCAACAGCCAACGAGGTATCTTAGACGGTCTGAGGTTGATCCCATTACTGGAAAACCAAAGATAGTGCTGAAGTGGAGTCCACCACGAACAATGTCAAAGATCCCTCTATGGGAGATGCCACAGGACTTCACTCCACACTTCAAATGGTGGTACTATGATTGGAGGACAGGTGAAGCAGTCATAGTCCTGAACAAGAATGGTGTTATGGAAACCATCAGGGTATTTGACCCTATGTGGCTCACAAACTTGTCTGCAGATGATGTATACACATTATACAAGTGGCCACTGTTCTATGACTCTCAAGATATTGTACAGGCTCTACAGTTTCAGAACGTTATACGACTCTGCTTTGCGTTTGAGATACACACAGGAGTCACACGAGAAGAGAAGTACAAGAAGTATGAAGAGGTTATGAAGATGGTAAGACATTAGATGGAACTAGGTCCAAGGGGGAGTTTGTAGGTACATGTGTCCCTAGTTTCTAAACTTAATGTAATATGTCTTTAATGTCTTACGCTTATTAATGTTTGGGTACTTAATGAAATGTAAATGTTTGGTTCTGATTCATAATGTTTAATATTCATCAATAAGTTGTGTAAAGCATATTAACTAGATTATATAGGTTTGTGATTGTTTGAATTGATATACATAATGTATAATAGTGAATACATTCAAACTTGGTTAAGTGAATTTCTCATGCGTCCGACTGGACATGCCCGCCCCAACAGTGGTCATGCGTCGAATGGCCATGCGACTGAGTGTCTTTGCACCTAAATAGTCCATACACCTGAACAACTTCATGCGACCGACTCAGTCGCACGACTGAACACTCAGTCGGGCGAATGGATCAATCGCATGGCTCAATCGCACGAATGAACCATGAAAATGGTTCAGTTGCCCGAATGAGTAACCCTAACCTATAAATACCACCTAATTTCTGGGAAAACGTAAGCATTATTCATACTTCGACTCCAGACGTACCCTAGCCGTCCAGAGACCTCTAAGATCATAATCCAAGTTCATAGATCGCAGTAGATCGACTCCTAATCAATTCTTAACGTTAAGTTCAATTACATAATTATTTCTACGTGCGTTCTCACTGATTGGATCGCCAATCAAATAGGATTACGCACTATTTGATTCGGTTTACACGTTAATCAGTTAGTATATCATCCCGTACACGGTCCTAACAGTCTAGAGCATAATGAAGGATTTCACGAATCAAAACTCATCATATGGATAGAATTTAGTTGATTTGTGAGCCAAGAGTGTTCGAAGATGGTTTGTGGTGTGTTGTGGATGCATTTTGTGCATAAGAGGATCGACTTCAGAGGTGATATGTTTATTTTCATGTTCGGTTTTGGTTTCTATTTGAAAGCATAAACTATTTGCCGTTTGTGGTTGTTTAGTATGATTACATTGACCATTACTATTGAATTTGATTAGTTCAGTTTAGGAGGGTGTTTAGAAGGCTTGAAAATCAAAATGGTTAAGTAAAAAAGGTTGATACGGTTAGCAAAAACTATCCATGCGAAACTATTATTATATAACATTTTCGTATAACTTGTTCCTTTTTCATATATTGTATTAAGCTTTCACAAATACTATGATGCAAAAATCTATATTCCCCCAATTTCGATTGAAATAATAAGAATTCTTATCTTCTTGGTTGTGTTACCTTGATTTGACTTATTTTCATCAATCGCACATTAACTTTTATATTTGACGTGTAATTACTTTCATTCCATAAAGATAGTTTGATTCTTGATACTTATTTAGTGATGAGAGTGGTTTTATTGATCATTTTCAACTTGTATCCATGGTCTAAAGCTTAATGAAGGATTTCATGGATCAAGAGTCATCATATGGATAGAATTTAGTAGATTCGTGAGCCAAGAGTGTTCAAAGATGTTTGTGGAGCGCTGTGGATGCATTTTGTGCATAAGAGGATCGATTTCAGAGGTGATTTGTTTATTTTTATTTGTGGTTATAGTTTCTATTTGGATGTATATACTATTTTCCCGTTGTGCTTGTTTAGATTGATTACATTGACAATAACCATCAAATATGATTAGTTTAGTTCAGGAGGGTGTTTAGAAGGCTTGAAAATCGAAATGGTATAGTGAAAATGGTTAATACTGTTAGCAAAAACTATCCATGCGATAACTATTATTGTATAATATTTTTGTACAACTTGTTCCTTTTTCATGTATTCCATTAACCTTCACAAATACTTTGATGCACAAATCAATAATCGCCCAATTTCGATTGAAATAATAAGAAATCTTATCTTCTTGGTCGTGTTACCTTGATTTGACTTATTTTCATCAATTGCACATTGAGTTTTATGTTTGACGTGTAATTACTTTCACTACATAACGATAGTTTGATCCTTGATTCTTATTGAGTGATAAAACTGGTTTTATTGATCATTTATAACTCGTATCCATGGTCTAGAGCTTAATGAAAGATTTCATGGATAAAAAGTCATCATATGGACAGAATATAGTTTATTTGTGAGCCAATAGTGTTCAAAGATGTTTGTGGAGTGTTGTGGATGCATTTTTTGCATAAGAGGATTGATTTCAGAGGTGATTTGTTTATTTTCATGTTTGGTTTTGGTATCTATTTGAATGTATATACTATTTGCCCTTTGTGGTTGTTTAGTTTGATGACATTGACCATTACCATCAAATTTGATTAGTTTAGTTTAGGAGGGTGTTTAGAAGGCTTAAAAATCGAAAAGGTTGATACGGTTAGCAAAAACTATCCATGCGATAACTATTATAGTATAACATTTTTGTATAACTTGTTCCTTTTTCATATGTTCTATTAAGCTTTCACAAATACTTTGATGCACAAATCTATATTCCCCCAATTTGATTGAAATAATAAGAAATCTTATCTTCTCGGTCGTGCTACCTTGATTTGACTTATTTTCATCAATCGCACATTGAGTTTTATGTTTGACGTGTAATTACTTTCATTCCATAACAATAGTTTGATTCTGGATTGTTATTGAGTGATGAGAGTGGTTTTATTGCTCATTTTCAACTCGTATCCATGGTCTAGAGCTTAATGATGGATTTTATGTATCAAAAGTCATCATATGGATAGATTTTAGTAGATTTGTGAGCCAAGAGTGTTCAAAGATGTTTGTGGAGTGTTGTGGATGCATTTTGTGCATAAGAGAATGGATTTTAGAGGTGATTTGTTTATTTTCATGTTCAGTTATGGTTCCTATTTGGATGTAGATACTATTTGCGCTTTGTGGTTGTTTAGATTGATTACATTGACCATTACCATCGAATATGATTAGTTTAGTTCAGGAGGATGTTTAGAAGGCTTGAAAATCGAAATGATAGAGTAAAAATGGTTGATACGGTTAGCAAAAAGTATCCACGCAATAACTATTATTGTATAACATTTTTGTATAACTTGTACCTTTTCATATATTCTATTAAG
>JACCIX010000669.1:0-80539 GCA_025506515.1 Flaveria trinervia
CTTCGAAAGCCATGTTTCATAAGATGAGTTGAGAGTCTTTCATACCATGCTCTTGGGGCTTGGTGGAGCCCGTAAAGAGCCTTGTCTAGTTTGTAAACTCTATCCCAATGATACGGATCCTCAAATCCTTTGGGTTGACTGACATACACTGTCTACCGGAATGAAGAAATGCACTCTTTACATCCAGTTGATAAACTTTAATCTTCATGTAAGAGGCATAGGCTAGGAATATACGGATTGCTTCCATTCTCGCCACAGGTGCAAAGACTTCATTGTAATCAATCCCCTTGAGTTGTCGAAATTCTTGAACTACAAGTCGAGCCTTGTTTTTTATTATGACCCCTTGGTCATCTTTCTTGCATTTCAAGACCCATTTGGTGCCAATGACCATAGCACATTTAGGTCTACGCACCAGTGTCCATACACCTAACTTCTTGAATTGAAAAAGTTCTTCTTGCATGGCACTCACCCATGCCTCGTCGTTTAGGACTTCACTGACATATTTTGGCTCAAATTAAGACACAAAACATCGATACACACCATCGTGAAGATACCCCTTTTCCATTACCCAGGCATAATCAGCTGAGTATAGCTGATTTTTGTCTGAACTCTTGATCTTACATCCCCAATGACATTGTCCAGAGGAGGATAAACATTTAAGAGTGATCCAAGAATGGTGGGATCAACTACCTCATTATCCAGTTGTGAACCCCCGGTTCAGTATCTGAGGCAGTGGGAGTGTGAGGTACCGAAGTGTCAGAGGCATCAACATCAGATACTTGTGTACTTGTAGTAGTAGGAACCTATTCCTCCTAATCCACCTGATCATTCTCCACGCCTTCATCATCAGAGGAAGAGTCACTTATTTCCAGTGATCCCCTTGAATGACTGGAAGACTTACCTTGTGAACCTAATGTTGTTGAGTCTTGTGACGGTGCGTTTAAGACATCATACATCATTTTGGTTGCTAACTCATCTTCAAGATGGGAGAGAAGGATGTTGAAGGACTTAAAGAATCCATCATAATCGAAGAAGAATGTGAATCCTTTGCCAACAGGGGGGTGGTGTATCTTTGAACGTCGACGTTGCACCACACTTCTACTTGACCCGTTGCATTGTTGTAAACTCTCTTATTCGGTATGCTGTATCGTAGGAAAATTCCTTCTTCAGCCTTCTCGCTAAACTTCCCTGACTGAGTTTTCTTTAGAAGAGTACATGGTGCTCCAAACGGTTTGAGGTACTCTAGATTAGGTTTATGTCGTTGCAATAACTCGTAACACATTTTACCATGACGCTTGACCACCAGGACTCGATTTAGGTGTAACGTGCATTGGCAACTGCCTGCATTCTAGAATTGAATGGGTAGTTTCGAGTCTACTAGCATCGTCCGAGCTGCCTCTATCAAGTTGCGATTCTTTCTCTCAGCAACTCTGTTCATTAGAGGAGTGTAGGCAGATGTGAACTGGTGCAGAATTCCTTTTTCTTTGCAGAATGCCTCCATCCGTTGGTTCTTGAACTCGGTACCGTTGTCTGAGCGAACTTGTCATACCTTCAGCTTGAAGAGTGACTCCAATGTAGTTACTAGCTCTTTGAATGATTCAAATGTCTCTGATTTGGATTTCAGAAACGTCACCCAAGAGAATCTTGAGTAATCATCCGTAACTACAAAGTAGTACAAGTCACCAGCAATGCTCCTCGTACTGATTGGACCAAACAGATCCATGTGAAGAAGCTCAAGAGGCAAGTAAATGGAATTAACTTTCTTAGCCTTATGAGCCTTCTTGGTCTGATTTCCTTTCTCACAAGCAACACAAAAATCCAGTAATTGGAAGTTCTTAACGTTTACTCCATGCACTAGATCATTCTAGAACAAGTGATTCATCTTCCGATGATTGATGTGTCCCATTCTCCTATGCCAGGAGATGGAGTCTTTCTCTGTTGCCTTTGACAAGAAGCATTGTACTTGATGATCAGTTGTGGAGGCCTTTGATAGATCTAAGACATATAGATCGTTATATCTTGAAGCAGACATTAAGAGTTGATCCTCCTGGATTACATATTCCTTCTTCAACACATAGCACTTCTTGTTGTCAAAGACTACCTTAAATCCTATGTCAAAGATTTGGATATAGAAAGTAAGTTATTTTGAAGTTGTTGAACATAGTTTACCTTATCAAACTTCATTTTCTGGTTTCCCACTTCCCCTTGTGCAGTGATATAACCTCCTTTATTTCCAGCAAATGAAACGTGTCCTCCTTTAATTTGTTTGAAATTTGACAAGAGAGACAGGTTTCCAGTCATATGCCTTGATGCTCCGCTATCAACAATCCAGGTATTTTAGAAGCACTATAGCGGACACGCTGCACATTTAAAGGAATGATTAGCTTAGGTTAGGGACACAAGCCTTAACTGGCTTGGGTGACCCAAGGCATCACACATCATAAATTCAACCCACTAACCATTTGAGGGTGAGGACAGATATTTTTTCTTCTTTCTCGTTTTCAGACACTGTACTTGATTTTTCTTTCCATAGGCCAGTTTTGTGTAAGGCTTGTTTGTGATAAACAAACGACTGGATTATAGTTTGAACTTTATGTTCACTAATCCTTTTGGTGGAGTGACAGAACTCCCTTTAGAAGACCTTGGTTTAGGATCATGAAGTTCAATTTTCTTTCTTGGTGTCTGATAATAAGGACAGTTAGAAGCAATTTGTCCATACTTTCCACAATTATAGCATGATCTACTTTCAACGCGTTGGTGGAACAGTTTCTGTGGGGAAGTGTATGACACATGTGTAACTTTAGTTTGTTTGGGTTTTGACACTTCTTGTTTAGATTTTTAGCTTCTTGAACAAAATTCATAGTTTGAACATTTTTAACATCTGTACCCGGTTGTTTATGTGGACTACGACATGGGGCACGAGGTTGGTTAACTTGTTTGGTCTTTTTCGGTTCAGAATTAGAGATGTTAGAACCTAACTTCACCTTAACATTTTCAAATTGCTCATCCAAATTAACAATAGGCATCTTTCCTTTAGATTTTAAAGTGGCCTCCTTCTGTTTATTGGCAGATTCCATCGATTTACTCGTGGAATCTGGATCACTAACTAGAGGAGTGGACATCACATGATCCTTGATCGGATTGTTATTTATAGGTCTACATTTACCATTCAACAAGGTCACATGTGGTGGTGGAACCACTTTGTAACCCAAACCGTCCCCGTTGTTGCGTTCTTTCACTAAGTGCTGGACTAGGTGAGAAGAACTGGTCCAACTGTGCAGTTTTTGTCTAATTGAATTTACTTCGACTTCCAAAACTGCTTTTCCATTCTTAGTTTCTTCTAGGGAGTTTAAATAGAACTTTACATCATTTTCTTGGTTAAAAGCAACAACTTCGGTTTCCCTTAGTTGTTTATTTAACAGTTCTATTTTCTCTTTATAACTGTGCTCATTTTGTTTTAAAATCCAGTTAGCCTCTATGCCCAATTGTAAGTCATTTACTAACCTATCATTGTGATCTAATAACCTAGCAAATTTTGAATCTACGTTGTCTCTAAATTTATTACATTCATTAAAAGCATGATTTTCAAAGTGTTGGTCTATGGTACTTACATGTGAAGACTCGGTTGAATCAGCCATCAATGTAGAGTTTGACTTCTCAGATGCTGGAGATTCTGAACCTGTAGCTCTAAGATCCACTTCATTTAGGTGAGTGACCACATTCGAAGTATCTTCATGATCTGACATTACTAGTTCAACTACTATATCACTTTCACTTACAGTGTCATCATCCAAAACCTCAACATTTGCAATGTTTGACTCACCCGGGGATACAAAACGAAAGGTACAATCTTGACCTTCGTCATCTTGTGCAGTCAAAGCCTTAGGATCTTTGCTTCATGACGCAGCTTCACTTGTGGGTTTGTCTTTACGGTTGAATGATGAGAAAGGATTACCGTTACCTGTCTTCTTAAGCTTCACACATTCACGTTTGAAGTGCCCCTTTTCTCCACAGTTGAAATAGGTAACTTTGGTTTTGTCAATACCAATAGTTGTATCCTTTGTAGCTACCAAGTTCTATCCAGTCTTCTTCACAAACTTCTTGGCTCCTCGAACAGCACTTGCCAACGCCCACATAATGTCCATTCTTTCTAATTCATTCTCGTCCACCTACTCGTAATCCTCATTAGCCAGATGGCAATTTTCGATTTTTCCTGCAACTAGACCATCATATAAATGAACAATCATAGCTAAGAGGTCCATATGCTTCTGTGGAACCTCCATAGCGGTATTCCCGGGATTCTCGGTCTTCAACTTCGTCGCGTTTGATTCAGGTACTATATATTGGGTGCTAGATGACCCTAACGTTTCAGATCCTGAAGTAGAGGCTTGGGGAGAGGCTGTTGAACTTGACACATATGCAGTTTGAAGTGGTGTTGCTGAGCTTTTTGATGTGGAAGTTGAATTATACAGAAACGGGTTTTGATCATAAGATCCTTTCTAAGATCTGTACTTCATCCTCAGTTCCTCCTCTCTTAGTTTCAGGATGAAGTCATTTATGTCTAATTTTGCTAGTAATTGTTCTGTCTCAAATTAGACACAACGAGTCCCACTTCTCTAGCAGACTATCGGCAAAGCTTGATACCTTATCTTCCATTGACGTTGTAACCCCATGAGTGTGCAACTCACTCATTAAATGGTAGAATCGGTCTATGACATCATCCAAGCTCTCCTTACCATTGATAAGAAGTTATCGAACTCCTTCTTCAAAGCTTTCACCTTTAGAGCTTTTAACGATGCATTCCCGTCATATTGTTTTTCCAGAGCCTCCCATAATTTTTTTGCCCATTTATTCTCATAAACTGATGGAACATATCCTTAGGTATCGACTGAGTCAACAAAGCATACACCTTCTTCTCAGCATTGTACTTCACCTTCTGGCTATCAGTCATACCGCCTAGAGTAAGTTTGACGCCATCAGCACCAACCGGCATACTATAACTAGTCTCGATTGATTCCCACAGATTGGGATCAACACCATTTAGATAAATTTTTAACCTTTGCTTCCATTGTGGGTAATCGTCTAATGTGATAAACTTAGGTGGCTTATTGCGATTCCTAATCTCATTTCCCAGAAGTAACAGGTTGTGGATATGCGAGTCCCTACCTGCAGTAAACGCTAAGTACTGATCTTCCATTTCTTTATATTTTGAGAGTCAGAACAAAACCGTTTCACTGGTGCTAATAAAGAGATGCGATTAGGTCGATCGCGCGGATGGACTAATGCGGATGTATCAATTGTGCGATTGAACGAATGTGGATGAGTCAATCGTGCGATTGAGCAAGTGCGGTTGGACAATGCGAATGGGGTGTTCAGTCGTACGAATGGATGTGCGACTGAGTTCAATCGTGCGTATGGGAGGTGCGATTAAGTTCAGTCGTGTGATTGAGCCAATCATGTGATTGAGGTAGTTGGATTTGAAAATTCGAAGATTTTTGGTATTTTGACACAAAAATACGATTTTTCACCAACCCTAATCTGCGGTAAGCCGAAAAACATGAACTTTTAGATCTGGAGACACTGAAAAACAGTGTTTTACTCATAAAAATGTTCTTTTTGAATGTAAAAACGTGAGATTTACACCAAAAACGATTGAATCACATGCACAATCAAGAGCCAAAGCTCTGATACCACTTGTTAGGACCGTTCTCTTATGGAGTACTAATTGATTATACGCGTATACCAACTCAAATTAGGGAGAACACAGTTCACATCAATCCAACGATTAATGAAACATTACTAATGATTAGAACACGATCAACTATGATCTATGAACTTGGAAAAGGTCTTCTTGAGTCTGTGGATGGCTAGGGTACGATTATATGCGTAGGTATTCGAATTGTTTCATTTTTCCACGAAATAGGTGGTATTTATAGGTTAGGGTTTTCCATTCGTACGACTGAACTATTAGCAAGGTTTAGTCGTGTGACTGAAGCATGCGATTGATCCATCCGCACGACTAAAGGTCCAGTCGTGCGACTGAGTCAATCTTATGTCTCAATCATGCGACTGATCCAGTCTCCTGGTTCAGTCGTGCGACTAGTCTATTAGCATGAAGTATTCATGTGTATGGTCCATTACCATGGTCCATTCGCATGAGAACTTCACAAGATTAAGTTTGAACATGTTTCTCAATCATTATTGACTAAGAACTATGTATAATAACCAAAAACCTATATAGTTAGTTCAACATGTGTAACTTTAGTTTGTTGGGTTTTGACACTTCTTGTTTAGATGTTTTAGCTTCTTGAACAAAATTCATAGTTTGAACATTTTTAACATCCGTACCCTGTTGTTTATGTGGACTACGACATGGTGCACGAGGTTGGTTAACTTGTTTGGTATTTTTGGGTTCAGAATTAGAGATGTTAGAACCTGACTTCACCTTAACCTTTTCAAATTACACATCCAAATTAACAATAGGCATCTTTCCTTTAGATTTTAAAGTGGCCTCCTTCTGTTTATTGGCACATTCCACCGATTTACTTGTGGAATCTAGATCACTAACTAGAGGAGTGGACACCACATGATCCTTGATTGGATTGTTATTTATAGGTCTACATTTACCATTCAACAAGGTCACATGTGGTGGTGGAACCACTTTGTAACCAAAACATTCCCCTTTGTTGTGTTCTTTCACTAAGTGCTGGACTATGTGAGAAGAACTGGTTCAACTATGCAGTTTTTGTCTAATTGAATTTACTTTGACTTCCAAAAATGCTTTTCCTTTCTTAGTTTCTTCTAGGGAGTTTAAATAGAACTTTATGTCATTTGCTTGGTTAAAAGAAATAACTTCGGTTTCCCTTAGTTGTTTATTTAACAGTTCTATTTTCTCTTTATAACTGTGCTCATTTTGTTTTAAAATCAGGTTAGCCTCTGTGCCCAGTTGTAAGTCATTTACTAAGCTATCATTGTGATCTAATAACCTAGCAAAATTTGAATCTATGCTGTCTCTAAATTTTTTACATTCATTACAATCAAGATTTTCAAAGTGTTAGTATGTGGTACTTACATGTGAAGACTCGGTTGAATCAACCATCAGTGCGGAGTTTGACTTCTCAGATGCTGGAGATTCTGAACCTGTAGTTCTGATATCCTATTCATTCATGTGAGTGACCACATTAGCAGTATCTTCATGATCTGACATTACTAGTTCAACTACTATATCACCTTCGCTTACAGTGTCATCATCCAAAACCTCAACATTTGCAATGTTTGACTCACCCGGGGATACAAAACGAAAGGTACAATCTTGACCTTCATCATCTTGTGCAGTCAAAGCCTTAGGATCTTTGCTTCATGATGAAACTTCACTTGTGGGTTTGTCTTTACGGTTGAATGATGAGAAAGGATTACCGTTACCAGTCTTCTTAAGCTTCACACATTCACGTTTGAAGTGCCCCTTTTCTCCACAGTTGAAATAGGTAACTTTGGTTTTGTCGAAACCAATAGTTGTATCCTTTGTAGCTATCAAGTTCTATCCAATCTTCTTCACAAAATTCTTGGCTCCTCGAACAGCACTTGCCAACGCCCACATAATGTCCATTCTTTCTAATTTATTCTCGTCCACCTACTCGTAATCATCATTAGCCAGATGGCAATTTTCTATTTTTCCTGCAACTAGACCATCATATAAATGAACAATCGTAGCTAAGAGGTCCATATGCTCCTTTGGAACCTCCATAGTGATATTCCCGAGATTCTCGGTCTTCAACTTCGTCACGTTTGATTCAGGTACTATATATTGGTGCTAAATGACCGTAACGTTTTAGATCCTGAAGTAGAGGCTTGGGGAGAGGCTGTTGAACTTGACACATACGCAGTTTGAAGTGGTGTTGCTGAGCTTTTTGATGTGGAAGTTGAATTATACAGAAACGGGTTTTGATCATAAGATCCTTTCTAAGATCTGTACTTCATCCTCAGTTCCTCCTCTCTTAGTTTCAGGATGAAGTCATTTATGGCTAATTTTGCTAGTAAATTGTTCTGTCTCAAATTAGACACAACGAGTCCCACTTCTCTAGCAGACTATCGGCAAAGCTTGATACCTTATCTTCCATTGACGTTGTAACCCCATGAGTGTGCAACTCACTCATTAAATGGTAGAATCGGTCTATGACATCATCCAAGCTCTCCTTACCATTGATAAGAAGTTATCGAACTCCTTCTTCAAAGCTTTCACCTTTAGAGCTTTTAATGATGCATTCCCGTCATATCGTTTTTCCATAGCCTCCCATAATTTTTTTTCCTATTTATTCTCATAAACTGATGGAACATATCCTTAGGTATCGACTGAGTCAACAAAGCATACACCTTCTTCTCAGCATTGTACTTCACCTTCTGGCTATCAGTCATACCGCCTAGAGTAAGTTTGACGCCATCAGCACCAACCGGCATACTATAACTAGTCTCGATTGATTCCCACAGATTGGGATCAACACCATTTAGATTTTTTATTTTTAACCTTTGCCTCCATTGTGGGTAATCGTCTAATGTGATAAGCTTAGGTGGCTTATTGTGATTCCCAATCTCATTTCCCAGAAGTAACAGTTGTGGATATGCGAGTCCCTACCTGCAGTAAACGCCAAGTACTGATCTTCCATTTCTTTATATTTTGAGAGTCAGAACAAAACCGTTTCACTGGTGCTAATAAAGAGATGCGATTAGGTCGATCGTGCGGATGGACTAATGCGGATGCATCAATCGTGCGATTGAACCAATATGGATGAGTCAATCGTGTGATTGAGCAAGTGCGGTTGGACAATGCGAATGGGGTGTTCAGTCGTATGAATGGATGTGCGACTGAGTTCAATCGTGCGTATGGGAGGTGCGATTAAGTTCAGTCGTGAGATTGAGCCAATCGTGCGATTGAGGCTGTTGGATGTGAAAATTCAAAGATTTTGGGTACTTTGACACAAAAATACGATTTTTCACGAACCCTAATCTACTGTAAGCCGAAAAACGTGAACTTTTAGATCTGGAGACACTGAAAAACAGTGTTTTACTAAAAAAAGATGGTGTTTTTGATTGTAAAAACGTGAGATTTACACCGAAAACGATTGAATCACATGCAAAATCAAGAGCCAAAGCTCTGATACCACTTGTTAGGACCGTTCTCGTATGGAGTACTAACTGATTATACGCGTATACCAACTCAAATAATGTGGAATCCTATTTGATTGGCGATCCAATCAGAGAGAAAACAGTTCAGATGAGTCTAACGATTAATGAAACATTACTAGTGATTAGAACAAGAACAACTGTGATCTATGAACTTGGAAAAGGTCTTCTTGACTCTCTGGACGGCTAGGGTACGATTATATGCGTAGGTATTCGAATTGTTTTGTTTTTCCATGAATTAGGTTGTATTTATAGGTTAGGGTTTTCCATTCGTACGACTAAACCATTAGCATGGTTTAGTCGTGCGACTGAAGCATGCGATTGATCCATCTGCACGACTAAAGGTCCAGTCGTGCGACTAAGTCAATCTTATGTCTCAATCATGCGACTGATTTAGTCTCCTGGTTCAATCGTGCAACTGGTCCATTAGCATGAAGTATTCATGCGTATGGTCCATTAGCATGAAGTATTCATGCGTATGGTCCATTCGCATGAGAACTTCACACGATTAAGTTTGAACATGTTTTCTCAATCATTATTGACTAAGAACTATGTACAATAACCAAAAACCTATATAGTTAGTTCAATATACTTTCTTACACAATAAACAATGAAATATTAAACATTATATGTGTCAACCACACATTGCAAACAGCTTTCGTGTCTAGTTCATCTGCTCCTTCTAAAACCAACACCTCAGGAACAAAAACATCAGGGTCATCTACTACCCAATATATAGTTCCTGAAAACAATACTACGAAGTTGAAGACCGAGAATCTTGGTAATATCACAGTGGAAGTGGCTAAGGAGCATATGGATCTTCTAGCAGCAGTGGTACAATCCTATTATGGTTTAGTTTCCAGGAAGATTGGAAATTGTCATCTTGCAGATGAAGATTACGAGCAAGTTGATGAAAATGAGCTAGAGAGAATGGACATCATGTGAGCCTTGGCGAGTGCTGTCAGAAGGGCTAAGAAGTTTGTGAAAAAGACGGGACAGAATCTAGTAGCCACTAACGATGCATCCTTTGGTTTTGACAAAACCAAAGTTACATGCTTTAACTATGGTGAAAGGGGCATTATAAACGTGAATGTGTAAAGCCCAAGAACAAGGACACGATTGGAACCACATCTTCAAGCAAAGAGACAAAGGCCTTGACTGCTCAAGGAGATGAAGGGCAAGACTGGTCCTTCCGATTTGTGTCTCCGGGTGAATCAAACGTTACCTGTGTTGAGGCATTGGATGATGGATCTGCAAGTGACGGTGAGATCACAGCTGAGCAAGCAATGTCAGATATAGAAGAAGCTATGAACATGGTAAATCACTTGGTTGAGGAAGAACTCAGAGCAAGAAGTTCAGAATCTCCAGCCACCGAAGGGTCTAATTCTGCTTTGATGGCTGATACAACTAATTCATCACAGGTAAGTTCTACCAACCATTTAATTTGAAAAACATGATTGTTCTAAATGTGACGAAATTAGGGATAGCATAGATCTAAAATTTGCTAGGTTATTAGAACATAATGATAACTTAGTAAATGATTTACAACTTTGCACTGAGGCAAACCGTATCTTAAAATAAAATGAGTGCAGTTTTAAAGAAAAGATAGAACTTTTGGAGAAACAACTAAGGGAAACCAAGGTTGTTGCTCTAAATCAATCAAATGATATAAAGTTTTATTTAAATTCTTTAGAAAAAACCAAAAAGGAAAAAGCAGTTTTAAAAGTCGAAGTTGATACTTTAAAACAAAAACCGTATAGTTGGGCTAGTTCTTCTCACATAGTTCAAAATTTGGTGAAAGAATGAAACAATGGGGAAGGTTTGGGTTACAAAGTAATACCTCAACCATGTGAGATCCTTTCAAAAACAAAATGTAGACCTATCAATAACAACCCAGTTAAGATCATGTCGTGTCCACTCCTTTGGTTAGTGATCTTGATTTCACGGGTAAACCGGTGAATTCTATCACTAAACAGAATGAGTCTACTTTGAAATTAAAAGGAAAAATGACTATAGAAAATTTGGATGATAAATTTGAAAAGGTTAATTTAAAGTTAGGTTCACACACGTCTACTTCTGAACCAAAAATGAGTAAACCAGTTAACCAAACACGTCTTACACATCAAATTCCAAATAAATTGAAGGTTAAAGATGTCAAAAATGTTTAAACAATTATATTTGTTAAAGAAGACGAAACATCTCAAAGAGATCTGACTAAACCCAACCAGACTCATCTCACACATGTACCAAACTCAACTCCACAAAAAATAGTTTCCGTAACCTGTAGAAGGGAGATCATGCTACAGTTGTGGAAAAAGAGGACATATTTCTTCTAAATGTCCTTATTATCAGACTCCTAAAAAGAAAATTGAACTTTATGATACAAAACCAAGTTTTTCTAAAGGAGATCTATTACTCCAACTAAGATTAATAGTGAACCTAAAGTTCAAACAATGAGCCAGTCGTCTGTTAATCATAAACATGCCTTACATAAAACTAGTTTATGGAAAGAAAAATCAAGTAAGTTATCTAATAATGAGAACAAGAAGAAGAACGATGGGCCCTCATCCTCTAATGGACAGTGGGTTGAGTTCATGATATGTTATTCCTCTGGGTCACCCAAGCCAGTTAAGGCTTGGGTCCCAAACCTGAACTGATCAATTCCTTTGAATGTGCAGGGTGGCCGCTACAACGCTATCACTAATACTTGGATTGTTGATAGTGGGGCGTTTAGGCACATGACCGGGAACTCGTCTCTCCTTTTCAGTGTCAAACAATTTAAAGGGGGACATGTATCATTTGCTGAGAATAAAGGAGGTTACATCACATCACAAGGTGAAGTGGGAAACGAGAAAGTTAAGTTTGACAAGGTCAACTACATTTAGCACCTACAGAACAACTTACTTTCTATCTCCCAGATCAGTGATAAAGGATTCAAAGTTGTATTTGACGACAAGATGTGCTACATGTTGAAGAAGGATTATGTTATCCTGGCAGAAAAAGTCTTAATGTCAGCTTCAAATTATAATGATTTGTATGTCTTGGATCTCTCAAAGGCCTCCACAACGGAGAACACTATCCAATGCTTCTTGTCAAAAGCAACAGACAGGGACTCAGTCTCGTGGCATAGGAGAAAAGGACACATTAATCATAGGAATATGAATAATTTGATTCAGAATGATTTAGTGAATGAAGTAACAGTGAAGAATTTCCAGCTTCTGGATTTTTGCGTAGCATGTAAGAAAGGGAAATAAACCAAGAAGTCTCACAAGGCAAAGAAAGTTAACTCAATTGACCTTACTTTTGAGCTTCTACATATGTATCTGTTTGGCCCAGTCAACACAAAGAGCATTGCTGGAGATTTGTACTGTTATGTAGTAATAGATGATTACTCAAGATTTTCTTGGGTGATGTTTCTGAAATCCAAATCAGAGACATTTGAATCATTCAAACATCTAGTAACTACATTGGAATCACTCTACAAGCTGAAAGTAAGACAGATTCGATCAGACAACGGAACAGAGTTCAAGAATCAGTGGATGGAGGCATTCTGTATAGAGAAAGGAATTGAACATCAATTTACGTCTGCCTACACTCCACAGATGAATAGGGTTGCTGAATAAAGAATCGGAGCTTGATAGAGATAGCAAGAACGATGCTAGCCGACTCTAAACTGCCTATTCATTTTTGGAACGAGGTAGTGGCCAATGCATGCTACACTCTCAATAGAGTCTTGGTGGTTAAAAGTCATGGTAAAACATGTTATGAGCTGCTCCAGCGACGTAAACCAAACTTGGAGTATCTCAAACCATTTGGAGCACTGTGCATGCTGCTAAAGAAAACTCAAAGTGGGAAGTTTAGTTAGAAGGCTGAAGAAGGTGTTTGTCTCGAATATAGTATACCAGACAAGAGAGTTTATAGCAACTCAACGGGTCAGGTAGAAGTGTGGTGCAATGTGGATGTTCAAAGATACACCACCCCCTGCTAGAAAAGAACCTTCATTCTTCTTCGACTATGATGGATTTTTCAATTCTTTCAACTTACCTCCCTCCCTTCCTCATGATGAGTTATCGACGAAAATGATGTACGACGTTCTTAACACTCCTCCAAAAGACTCGACAACATCAGTTCCACTAGACGATTCTTCTAGTCCTTTAGGGGGGAGCTGGATGTAAGTGACTCCTCCCCTGATGATGAAGCAGTGGAGACTAAAAATGTGGACCAGGAGGAATAGGTTCCTACTAATGAAAGTACACAAGCATCAGATCTTGATGCCTTTGACATTTCTGAACCTCATACACCTACAGCTACAGATACAGAACCAAGAATTCAAAATCTAGATCAGGAAGTAGTTGTTCCCACCACTCCTGGATCTTGAATCAATGTGTATCATCCCTTGGACAACATCATTGGGGATGTACTATCAGGATTGCAGACCCGAAATTAGCTATACTTAGCTGATTATGCCTCATTCATGGAAAAAGGTTATCTTCATGATGGTGCTTATCGATGTTTTGTGTCTCAACTTGAGCCAAAATATGTAAGTGACACCTTAAACAATGTGGCATGGGTTAGTGCTATGTAAGAAGAACTTCTATAGTTCAAGAAGTTAGGAGTATGGATGATGGTGGATAAACCAAAAGGTGCTAAGGTCATTGGCACTAAACGGGTCTTGAAATGCAAGAAGATGACCAAGGGGTTATAATGAGAAACAAGGCTCGACTTGTGGTTCAAGGGTTTAGACAAGTCGAAGGCATTGACTACAATGAAGTGTTTGCACCTGTGGCTCGGATGGAAGCAATCCATATCTTTCTATCCTATGCATCCTACATGAAGATTAAAGTCTATCAACTAGATGTGAAAAGTGCATACCTTCATGGTGAAATCTGTGAGACAGTCTACGTTACTCAAATCGAAGGATTCGAGGACCCTTATCATCAGGATAGAGAGTACAAACTGGACAAGGCTCTCTACGGGCTCCATCCAGCCCCTAGAGCCTGGTATGAGAAACTCTCAACTCATCTAGCGAAACATGGTTTTCGCAAAGGAGTAATTAACTGTATGTTATTCATCAAAGTAAAAGATGGTGATTTACTACTGGTACAGATATATGTGGACGACATAATCTTCGGTTCCAAGAATGAAGAATTATGTAACGAATTTGAATCTGTATTGAAAGCAGAGTTTGAGATGAGTGCCATGGGGGAGATGAAGTTCTTCCTTGGATTACAGGTGGATCAAACACCAAAAGGAATCTTCCTGCATCAGTCCAAATATGTAGGTGATATCCTTAGTTGGTTCGACATGGAGAATGCTATAGTTGCTAGAACTCCACTTGCCACTAACCATGATGTGGCCCCCGACGAAAATGGTGATCTGGTTGATGCTACCATGTACAGAGGACTGATCGGATCCCTAATGTACCTCACAGCCTCTCGTCCTGATATTATGTATGCTACGTGTCTTTGTTCCAGATATCCAAAAAAACCAAAAGTAAATCATCTCATAGGATTTAAACGGATTTTTCATTATCTGAAGGGTACTCCAACACTCGGGTTATGGTATCCTCATGATGATGACTTTGAGCTTATAGAATATAGTGACTCAGACTATGATGGTTGCAAGATGAATTACAAGTCAATGTTTGTGGGTTGTCAGTTCTTTGGTAGACGGTTAGTCACCTGGCAGTATAAGAAGCAGACATCAGTTGCTCTGTCAACTTGTGAAGCTGTTGTTCACAAATCATTTGGATTCAATAGCAAATGCGCGACTACGGTTTGCAATTTTCTAACACTCCTATTTTTGTTGATACTTCTGCTGCTATTACGGTCACCAAAAATCGGGTCCAACACACTAAAACTAAGCGCATCGGTATTAAATATCACTTTATACGTGCCTGTTTTGAAAAGCAATTAATCGATGTTGTTAAAATTAATACGGATTTCAATGCGCCGACCTCTACACAAAAGTATTTGATAAACCGACGTTTTTATATCTTTTAGAGGTTAATAACGTGAAAAAGATAAGTGATATGATTCTAGAAGAAGAAAGTGCGTAGTCCGACAAGTTTTTAGTTTCTTTTTATTTTATTTTGTTTTATTTTATTTTTTTGTCTATTAAAATCCAAAAACACAAAAAGATTTTTGGTTTTAGTATTTTAGGAGGAGAATAGTTTAGTTTAGTATAAAATTACTTACAGTATTTATTTACTTAAAAAAATTAGTTACACTCTACCCAAATTTCGTTTACCTTGATTACTTTCTGATTGTGATCCTAATTGATTTCTTATTCATCTACAGGTATTGTGAGACTGAAATAGATCCAAATGAATGATCTGAACAAACCTTAAATGACCTAATCGATTAAAATCAAGAAATCAGTAAAACTCTTCAAATAGACCACTTAAATGGACATAACCGTTAAAATAAAGGACATTAAGTGATATTTAGAGTTCCTGTGAATCTAATGAGTCTAAACATGACATCTAACATCAAGTTTTGACCAAGATTCAAGGTTGGAGTGTCAAACAGAGTTATATGCGAATGGACACTCCGAATGAACCTCAGTCGCACGATTGAGCAAGGTGAACAATTCAATCGCACTAATGAACCATTCGGTGACTTAGTCGCACGACTGACTCAACCACATGGCTTAACATATGACTAAGTTCAGTCACAAGCTCAATCACACGACTGAACTCAACCGCAGGCTCAATCGCATGACTGAACTCAGTCGTATGGTTCAATCGCACGATTGAACCACTTTTATCAAAAACAACTTAAGTTTCAATTGTCATATCCTATACACAACTCTAATGTATATATTTCTTATGTTACAACAACATGGATGATAGATGGACCATGAGCCCCAAGCACAATATCTGTGCTCACTTAGATGCTACCACTTGGAATGCTTCCGAGTTTGCGGGGGTCATAGCCTTTCTCAAGAGATCGAGGATCTTCAAGGACATATTTACACCTTGCACGCCATACAGCTCACTACAGCAGACCTTCTGGGAAGGGGCTACTATTGATAGGTCCACTGAGCCCTACAATATCCGGAGCTCGATCTTCGGACAGGAGATCAGTGTTACTGCAGGCGATCTTAGGCAAGCCCTGGATTTGGGTGAAGATGGTGACCACCCGACCAAGCTACACCCTCTAACAGTTAGGGGCTGCTTTCTGTGAATGAAGTACACTGGGGACATCAACACATGTGTGCTCAATAAAAGCAAGATGTGCCCCCAGTTTAAGTACTTAGCTCACGTCATCCTAAAGTGCATTGCGCCGAGGACAAGAGGATTCAACGAGATGTCAGATCAAATCCAGAATGCATATGTTGCTCTGGTGCTAAACCACCCGTTCAGTTTCTCCCAGATGATATTCTCCTACATGGTCGAGAACCTCGAGGCCAAGGGCAAGGAAGGCTTCTATATGTACCCAAGGTTTCTACAGATGATCATCGATCAGAAGCTTCCTTCCCTGCCAAAGGTGAGAGATGATGTTGTTACACTCGAGGTGATGGATGATACGACATTGGGTAGGATGGACGTCTACCGGCGGAAGCAAGTAAAGCCCCCAGTGAGGAGACTGTTTGGTCATCTGGCCAACGTGGAGTATGTGACGCCATCTCGCAAGAAGTGGTGTCACGATGACAGTGACTCCGATGTCGAGCTCATCATGGCACCCACAGACGACGACGACGAAGATCATGATCAGGGTCAAGGTGGTGAGGCACCTGGTGGAACAGAAAGGGTTTCCTTCCACCAAGACTTCCTGATTAATGATGATAAGGAGTCGAATGATGAGCCTCTGGTAAGGACTATCGGGAGTCAGGTTGTGGCCACCGATAAAGAGATAGAGGTGGTTGGCGGACGCCAGGCTGAGTCGAGGGGTGCTACTACTGATCCTACTTACACCCCTGACCAGCCCATCAACCAAGGGGGAGCGCCTATTGCAAAGGGCTCCAGGAAGAAGAGAATGGCTCACCCTTATGGCAAAAAGGGTAAGAGGCTGAGGTTTACTGTGATTACATCCTTTTCCATACCCACCACCACTGCCACAGCCATCACCACTGCCACAACTATCACCACTACCACATCTCCTATCCCCACCACCACAGCTACTCCTACTACCACTAATCCTCCCACTACCAGTATCACTCCTCCACTACCACTACCACAGCCACTCCACCACATCCCACTCATATTCCTCCCCCATATTTACCATATGTAGCACCACAACCACCACTCACCAAGCTGGCCCCTCCACCCAATCCACATTCTCACCTGACCTACTCTACCTACGGTTGGGTGGAGGAGCAGCTGGCTAACCTCAACCACATTATGCTGAGACTGATTGCCATCGATGAGCTAAGGGCTACTCGGCTAAATCAGATGATGGAGGTGAATGCAGCTCAGGAAAAACAGATAGTTCCGCTGAGTGAGAAGAGCGCTCAGTATGAGAGAGCGTTAGGCTGAGCCCACCATGCACTTAAAGGTAAAAATGAGTTGGTGTTGGCATCAGTGAAGAGGATAGAGGAGCTTGAGAAGAAGAACAAGAAAATACTGCTAAAGATCAAGGGATCGAAGAATGAGCCATTAAAGATCAAGGATGGTGATGATGGTGATGATGGTGATGACGCTGATGATGGTAATGATGGTAATGATGGTGATGATGGAGATGATGATGATGATGATAATGAGGATGAAGATGATTCTGAGGAGGATGTTGATGAAAGAGGACCAAGCGGAAAAGATAAAGAGGATGATGACGATGAGGAAGGTGATGCATCTGCGTCAGCCTCAAATCCTCAAGCTCAAGAGCGGCACACAAAAAGAAACTAAGATCAAGGAGCCTCATCCTCAGCTCCTCCAGCTGAAGAACCGACAGATCAAGACAAAAGTAATTATTAGATGTTTTTTGTATTTAAAAAACTTTTCTACTTGAATTATATATTACATTAATGTAATTAATGATCATCTACGTTTGTTTGTGGTTTAATGTTTTATAGAATGACTTATGTGTGATGTGCTTAATGTGTAATCAAACAGATGAAGGTCAACAGACAGATAAGTATGATGTCAAACCCCTTCAGCAAGTCAAGACTCAACTTACCATGATTCCTGACTTGCAAAGGGTTGTCAGAAGATCTATGAGCTACACTCTGGAAGAAGGAGAGATTATACATGATGTAACACATGAACACCTCGCTGAAATGTTTAGACTAAATCCTGACAAGCTTGTCAAAGACGCTCCGGAAGTTGATGTCGTGGGATGATGAGCTGAACGATGTAGATGAGATTGAGATAAAAGATGTCATTGCAGAGCACTATCCACAGTACACTGACCTGGAAGGAGATGTTATCCCCAACTTGGGTGAAACATTTGATAGTAGTACTTTTGATAAGTTGGATGAAGTGGAGAAAGAAAAAGAGAAAGAAGAAAGCATAGCCCAAGCATCGGACGCTAATGTTGATATCAAGAAAGCTGAATGGGCAGCTTGTTTCGCTGAGATGAAAGCCCAATGCAAGCCCCAAAGCAGAATGCCTACACAAAGCTCTACAAAATCAAAAGACATCAGAAAGTGTCAGGCAAGATTATAGTATGGGCGTATTTTGAAGACTTAGAGATCTTTGCTATTAAGAGAGAGAAAGGAATCGAGTACTTCAGATATCCTCATGTTTAGATCTTCTGCATGCAAATCCGAGGAAGATGTCAGGATGGTTCGAGGCAGCGTTAAAGAAGGAATACCACACCAGGTGGATAAACTTCAGACCTCAACAACCTAAAAGGTTCATCCGTAAGTCTGAAGTGGACCCTATATCTGAAAGACCTAAAGTGGTGCTAAAGTGGAGTCCCCCGCGCTCGATGTCAAAGATTCCCTAACGAGAAATGCCTCAGGACTTCACTCCACACTTCAAATGGTGGTACTATCCGGTATTCGACCCAATGTGGCTTACAAACTTGTCGGCTGAAGATGTCTACACATTATACAAGTGGCCACTGTTCTATGACACACGGATATGTACAAGCTCTCTAGTTCCAACACGTGATAAGACTCTACTTTGCATTTGAAATACATGCAGGAGTTACAAAAGAGGAGAAGTACAAGAAATTCTAAGAACATGTGAAAAGTGTTAAACAATAGAGTAAACTAGGACCAAGGGGGAGTGTGTAGATATATGTTGTTCCTAGTTTATGAGCTTAAATGTAAAAGTCTTTCATGTCTTAAACATATGTAATGAATTGATTCAATAAAATATAATATCTGCTTGACGTTTATTCATATTTATTTATTCATATTATTATTGTGTTAAAGTATAATTCATGTGTATGAACATATTATATAGGTTTGAGGTTCTTATACATAATTCTTAGTTAATAATGATAAAGAAATGTGTTCAATCTAGTCGGATGAGTATTCATACTAATGGACCATACTTATGGGCCATACGCATGAATACATCATGCTTATGGACCAGTCGTACGACTGAACCAGGAGACTGGATCAGTCGTATGATTGAGACATAAGATTGACTTAGTCGCATGACTGACGCTTCAGTCGTGCGTATGACTCAGTCGCACGACTGAACCATGCTAATAGTTTACTCGTACGAATGAAAACAACAAACTTGTAAATACCACTTAATTCGTGGAAAAACACAACACTTCGATAACAATTCGAAACACTTTGTAATTCATGAACCCTAGCTATCCAGAATGTCCAAGAAAGCCAATCCAACTTCAAAGTCCGTTCTTGATCGATTCCTACTTGTTCTTAACGTTTACTTCATTCCTATATCGATCGAGTTAACGTTCTCACTTATTGGATCGCCAATCAAATAGGATTCCGCACTATTTGATCTGGTCTCACGCATAATCAATTATTATTTCATACGTACACGGTCCTAACAATGTCACCTCTAAAGGTGTCGCCGCTAATGGTTTGATGTACGGTCCAACCCTAACCGTTAGATGTAGCACACGTTCAACGGCCAGATTTGAGTGAAGAAACTCAAACGGATTGATGACCAATAGCGGCGACTGTCACCGCTAAAGGTGTCGCCGCTAAATGTTTTCGCCGCTAATGCTCAAAGTCGCCGCTAAAAGAGTCACCGCTATATCAACATTTCTTGTAGTGTCGGCTCGTTTACACCCCTAAACTCCTGTTACCACATAACTTGCAACAAACACAACGCAAATTTTACATTTTGAAATATAAATGACATATCGATTCCTTACTTGTAGATCTAGAAATATAGAGGCAAAAGATTGGATGAATTAAAATGCATCACATAAAATACAAAAGAAATAATCTTTCATGTTTGAAAAATTGGACGGATTAAAATCCATCGCATTTAAATACAAGAGAAATAATCTTTCATGTTTGTTATTATATAATGCAAGTGTTGTAAAACCTAGTTGAACAAAATTAGACAAGACTGATTATAGTTGCTTTAAAATAAGTTGCTTTAAAACCTAGATGATTAAACAAACGTTCACGTATATTATTTTGGATTATTATAATAAGTTGCTTTATGTTCTATTATAGTTGCTTTAAAATCAAAACTAGGTGATCATATTATGTTAAAACACTAATACATGCTAGTAAGGAATTACATTTTTTAATAATTTAGATAACTAATTAACCTAAAGAAACAACGTGTTCGTATAACTTGAATACCTGTTTTGACTTGGTTATAAAAACGAATGATATTAAAATAAACTAGTTACCTAGTAACATAATAAAAGAAAACTAGTGGTAAACATTCACGCGCTTCGCGCGTGTGACGGACCGGAAAAAAAGGCTCAGATCTATCATCATAGCCAAACTTATAACCAGAATTTTCATTCTTAATAAACACATTGCACAACAACTTAAATAAAAGGGGCAAAACCCGTATACCCATTGTCACAACATAAAAAATCAACAATGTGTAGCAATGCAATACATGTGATGAGGCTCAGAACTGGTATTCGGGTGCAGCTACAAAACATAAACGGTCACCAAGCCATACCCATCGACACCATTTCTCTCTACAAGCATAGCTCCCGATTTACCAACAAACAATCGTCTCAGATGAACTATGGTTCATCGTCATCAACACCCATAACCAGCAAATTACAACATGCAAACCGACCACAGAACTGGATCTCAGATGAGATAGTGCTCATTGTCACTGAAACATATGTTAGAGACAAAGAAATGTAAAATGAACAAAAAAAAGACGGGCCAAAAAACCTCTTACACCATCAACATCGCAACCGATCCCACCCAAGCTGTGAAAGGAGGCCGAAGTGTCACTAGAGAAAGAGTCGTAGCTTCCATGAAAAAACCCATCAGATCTAAACACTCTACATCATCGCGTCTTTAGATCTGAAAACCCTAGGTCATCGCGATGACAGCGATGACACCACCGCCACAGGGACCGCCACACGACGGCCATTGAGGACTGCGCAGCCCAAAAACCGACCGTAAACCTAACCACCGTAACCACCGAACATCACTCGCAGATCATCGCCATCCCCACCTCAACCACGGAGGGAAGGCAGAGCGGCAATAGAGCCCACACCACCGCCACGAAGAGCAAAGTAGATGCACACGGTGAAACGGTTGCCATCACTGTCGTCTCTGCCATTGCTCACAACCACCACAACACTCAGAAAACGAATCAAGTCAGAAGGGAGGGCACACCGACCCAACGCCGCCACAACCGACGACGGCACGCATCCACGCGAAGCGCACCATCTCCGCCTTCCCCTCTCCGCCATGTGAGGCCTGAAAAAACAAAACAGCTGCGATCGGCGGCACCCCCCACCCGAGCTCCACTCCCCCAAAACCCAGTTTCTCTCTCTCTCGCTACAAGGCACAAAAAAATTAATATTATAAACACAGCTTGGGGGGCAAGATGTAAAACTCAAAAAACCGATGGCCAAAACATCAAACCACATATACATACTATTTTTTCACATTGGTTTTTAAATATTATGTAATTAAACAAAAAACAATTTAGTGAAATAAAATTAAAGTTTCTTTACAAAATAAGTAAACAAAATGACTTTTTAATAAGAGGGCTAGTAAATAGTCCCATGGAAACAAGTTAATGTTGAATAAGGTGTAGAACTTTTATTGTCCCTACATTTACTTTTTAGTGGTGCTATTTGACATCACACTCCAATATCCTATATAAAGAAAACCCAATATTTAGTAGTTGTTGGCCACTAAATGAGACGTGTTTCGGTTGCCGTCTTCCTAAAATTATGCATACATAATTGCATAGTCGTCATCTTATAGATCTCATACATTACTACTACAGTGCAACACTTCATAATTGGATTCATGTATTTATTCACACTTAAAAACGAACAATATTACAAGAGAAAACAAAACAAGATAGACAAGCACGATTTATCTAGTTCAATCGATACGATCTACTTAGATAGTCTACTATCTAGATAACACTTTTATTGATTTATGTCTCACTCATGAGAAATTATAACTAGAAACGACTGTAAAAATAGAGAAATAATAAGGTTTACAACTTAATTCTTAGTAAAACCATAATAGGCTATAATTAAATAAAACAAGCTAAGTATTCAAGTTAATTAATCTCTGTCACTAAAAATGTATTCTAATCTAATTGGGCCCAATTTAAAAAAATTCGAGCCTACACACACTAAAGATAATAAATTCGCACTTGGAGACTTGATAATCTTCAACTACCGGTAAACAGTTGTAATTTTTGTGTTTTTTTTCATTTCCGTAGTTGTAGTGGCATTCTCATTGGATAATGTGATTTTCGTTGGATATTCATCGGTTTCAAAATCCTATCGAGTCTACAACTCTAGGACAAATGTAATCCTTGAAACATTCAACGTTAAATTTCTGGAAAGTTCTTTTCCATCAGTTTCAAATGGTCCTGCATGGTTATTTGACTTAGATTCATTATCAAACTCTTTTCAATCTAATTTGTTTGATCAACCAAATTGTCTTAATTCTACAGATAAGAAGAACTCAAGAGGAGATCTTGGATCTTTCAGTGAAGATTCAGATTCTGATGACCCAGATGATTCAAGCTCAGACTACCCATTTTTGTCATTTTTCAAGGATTCAACAATACAAAACCATGAAAATACAGTTTCAGATCATTCAGAGTCAATTAATCAGGAAGAATCACAAAATATTCCTAATGATGGTAATGAGTTTGTGATACCTGAGTCTGGAACATCATCCATTTAAGGTGATGTAGTTGATACAGGTAACTTTGATTACTTCGTCAATTCACCTACTCAAGTTCCAAACTTCAATCCATATTCTTCTACTTTGATACATGAGTTTTCCAACTTGAATCAAACAAATCTGGATGTTAATGTTCAATGTGATGAGATTACTACATCTCGTATTCACAAGAATCATCCAATTTTTCAGATTATTGGTTCATTGAATGAGAGAACAACAAGGAGTAAATCAGAACAAGAAAATGTATGCTTATACTCTTGTTTTCTTTCTCAAATTGTTCCTAAAAATGTTACCGAAGCATTAAAGAACAATGGTTGGATAGAAGTCATGCAAGAAGAATTACTTCAGTTCCGCAAACAAGAAGTGTGGAATTTGGTGGATCTACCTGAAGGAGAAAATGCAATTGGCACGAAATGGTTATTTAGAAATAAGACTGATGATCGTGGTGTTGTAATAAGGAATAAAACGAGACTTGTTGCACAAGGATACACACAGGAAGAAGGTATAGATTATGATGAAGTGTTTGCACCAGTTGCAAGACTTGAATCGATTCGAGTTTTTCTGGCTTATGCTTCATTCATGAAATTCAAGGTGTATCAAATGGATGTAAGGGTGCATTTCTATATGGTCCAATCACTGATGATGTGTTTGTGAAGCAACCTCCAGGCTTTGAGGATGCACAATTTCCACATCGAGTATATAAACTGAGTAAAGCTTTATATGGACTTCATCAAGCCCCTAGAATTTGGTATGAGACATTATCACAACACTTAATCCAACATGGATACACACGAGGGAAAATTGATCCAACTTCATTCATAAAGAAGGATAATAATGATCTTTTATGTGTACAAGTGTATGTTGATGACATCATATTTGGTTCTACCTGTCCAAAATTGTGCAATGAATTTGAAGAAATCATGAAATCTAGATTCCAAATGAGTTATATGGGAGAGATTAACTTCTTTCTTAGACTTCAAGTCAAGCAAACTACAGATGGAATCTTCATCAATCAAGAAATTTTTTTTGACAAGCTCTTAAAGAAATTTAAGTTGCAAGACTGTCAGTCCATACGAACTCTAGCAGATGTTAACACCAAGATTGAACCTGATCCAAAAGGAAAATCTATTGACCAAACGTTATACAGATCAATGATTGGATCTTTGATGTATCTTACTGCATCTAGACCAGACATTATGTATGTTGTTTGTGTATGTTCCAGGTATCAATCTGACCTGAAAGAATCTCACTTGATTGCTGTCAAAAGGATATTCAGGTATCTCAAAGGTAAACCAGCCTTAGGGCTTTGGTATCCTTACGAGGGTAACTTTGAACTATATGGATATACAGATAGTGATTATGGTGGATGTTGTCAAGATAGAAAATCTACTTCGGGTGGGTGTCAACTTCTTGGTCCCAGATTAGTCTCGTGGCAATGTAAGAAACAAACAAATGTCTCTGTTTCAACTGCAGAAGCTGAGTACATTGCTGCATCAGCAGGATGTTCTCAAATCCTTTGGTTGCAAAATCAATTACTGGATTATGGGTTCAACTTTCTTAAAACATCAATTTACATTGATAACATAGTTGCTATGTTCATAACAGCTAATCCTGTTCAACACTCAAAAACTAAACATATCGAAATTCAATATCATTTTCTTAGAGATAACGCTGAAAAAGGATTAATCATATTGATTCAAATTGCAACAGAAAAACAATTGGCAGATCTATTTACTAAAGCCTTCCTACCAGGACGGTTTGAGTACTTAGTAGAATCAATTGGTCTTATAAATCATATGTGATGTCCCTAAATCAAAAGATCATAATAAGTGATACTCTCATTGTTAATTGCCTGTTTATATTTTTGTGTGTGTGTGATTTTATGATTTTCATAGAAAAATCAAATACAAAAATATATATCAAAAATACAAAAATAGAGTTTTTTTAGAAAGGATTATGTTTTGCAACATGTGAGAAATGATAGTACATTAGTGAGATCAGTTGCATACTTCAGTTATTAATAAAGTCTAGACATGATCAGATATGATGTGTAGACAATATCTGACTATTATGCTAAAAAAGTAAATTCTTGTGATCAAACTAAACATACATGCTTGTGTGTATTCATCTGAGTACTTTTGAGTTGTTTTAGCTTATCAGAATAAATGTTTGTTAAGATACATCTCTCACACCTGTTGAAACTATGTGAAATCATGAGATCTGTTACAAAGCATCATTTCACTTCTCTGTTATGAGTCATCATAGACCTGAAGTACTGAGATATCCTTGTTGTAAGTCATTATAGACCTGGATTCTCTTTTTGATGCAAAAAGATGCCAATGTGCAAAACCTATTCAAATGAATAGTCAGAGCTGATCAAATGGTTATCCATGATCATCCTCTATTAACTAAGTAACATGAACTCTGGTGATATCTATGTTTCAGGTAATAAGTTGAGCATGTGTTCTTTCTTACATTTCATGATGATAGTGGAGCTCTCTTAGTCTCTGTATGCTTTACATCATGTCATATCTAAATCAACACTAATCAATCCAAGAATTGAAAAGTAAGTGAGTTGATAATTGTGTCAAAAACACTCATTGTCTGTCCTTAGATCTTGGGTCTCCTTTGCTATGATATCACTAACCTGGAACACACTTGATCAGGATTTATTCATTGTCTATGACTCTCCATATTTATTTTATTTTAATGTGTTGATCTTCATTAATATGATCTCTCTGCAGACATTTATTTTGTGCTTATATTAGATTTTGATTCTATTTTCATTTTTCTTTTATGCATGTCTTTGTGTGTGAAGGCAATGTATCAATGTGTTGTGTGATCTTATTCTCTTTCATAAGAAACGTATAAGTTTTTCAAACTTAAAAGTTTAGGGGGAGTAATAAATGAAAGAGTTGTTCTCAGAAAATATTCAATAATCATAATCAAAATTTGAAATGTTGAATTGAAAGGATGATGCTTTATGTTCAAAGTATTTGTGTAAACTGAAAATAGAATGTGTTTGAAAATTACAATATGAATCTACATAATCTTTACAAATAAATGCTTTTTAAGTTGAAAATCAGATGATATTTGATTTTATGTTGAGACTAAAATGAAGGGACAAAAGAAATTTAAAAAGAAATAGAAAATAAAAATTTTATAAATTGAAAGTGCAATATGCAAAAAGTTCAAAATTTGAGGATCTAAATGGTAAAAAGTGTGCAAGTGAAGAAATTGGAAATCACAAGTGTTTAAATCATGAAAGTCAACTCATGCACCTAAACAGTGCACAAGCGCCTCAATAGGAGCATGATGAAATTTTCAAGATTACAAGTTGGACGTTTGATTCAATCACATGCGTCTAAACAGTTGTAATACATCTATGAAAATTACAAGTGTTGAGCGTTTGTGATAATCCCATGCGTCTAAATAGTGTTTCCGTGTTAGACGTTTGTCATGTCTCATGCGTCTAAATAGTTTCAAAATTTCAAGTGTTAGACGTTTCACAAAGTCCATGCGACTGAACAATGCAAAAGCGCCTAAACAGTGCTTATGCGTCTGAACAGTTTCCATGCGTCTGACTTAAAATGCACAACAGTGCTCATGCGTCTAAAAAATAAGTGAATTCTAGGTTTTCATACGCCCAAACAGGGACCATACGTCCGAACAGGGCTCATACGCCTAAAATTTCACTTATATAAATTGAACACTTATGCGTATCTCTCATTTACTAAAGCCTTCCTACCAGGACGGTTTGAGTACTTAGTAGAATCAATTGGTCTTATAAATCATATGTGATTTCCCTAAATCAAAAGATCATAATAAGTGATACTCTCATTGTTAATTGCCTGTTTATATTTTTGTGTGTGTGTGATTTTATGTTTTTCATAGAAAAATCAAATACAAAAATATATATCAAAAATACAGAAATAGAGTTTTTTTAGAAAGGATTATGTTTTGCAACATGTGAGAAATGATAGTACATTAGTGAGATCAGTTGCATACTTCACTCATTAATAAAGTCTAGACATGATCAGATATGATGTGTAGACAATATCTGACTATTATGCTAAAAAAGTAAATTCTTGTGATCAAACTAAACATACATGCTTGTGTGTATTCATCTGAGTACTTTTGAGTTGTTTTAGCTTATCAGAATAAATGTTTGTTAAGATACATCTCTCACACCTGTTGAAACTATGTGAAATCATGAGATCTGTTACAAAGCATCATTTCACTTCTCTGTTATGAGTCATCATAGACCTGAAGTACTGAGATATCCTTTGTTGTAAGTCATTATAGACCTGGATTCTCTTTTTGATGCAAAAAGATGCCAATGTGCAAAACCTATTCAAATGAATAGTCAGAGCTGATCAAATGGTTATCCATGATCATCCTTTATTAAC
Organism: Flaveria trinervia; assembly: GCA_025506515.1. Lineage (NCBI taxonomy): Eukaryota > Viridiplantae > Streptophyta > Magnoliopsida > Asterales > Asteraceae > Flaveria > Flaveria trinervia. Next base: position 27,828 of record JACCIX010000669.1, read on the forward strand.
TAAGAAACATGAACTCTGGTGATATCTATGTTTCAGGTAATAAGTTGAGCATGTGTTCATTCTTACATTTCATGATGATAGTGGAGCTCTCTTAGTCTATGTATGCTTTACATCATGTCATATCTAAATCAACACTAATCAATCCAAGAATTGAAAAGTAAGTGAGTTGATAATTGTGTCAAAAACACTCATTGTCTGTCCTTAGATCTTGGGTCTCCTTTGCTATGATATCACTAACCTGGAACACACTTGATCAGGATTTATTCATTGTCTATGACTCTCCATATTTATTTTATTTTAATGTGTTGATCTTCATTAATATGATCCCTCTGCAGACATTTATTCTGTGCTTATATTAGATTTTGATTCTATTTTCATTTTTCTTTTATGCATGTCTTTGTGTGTGAAGGCAATGTATCAATGTGTTGTGTGATCTTATTCTCTTTCATAAGAAACGTATAAGTTTTTCAAACTTAAAAGTTTAGGGGGAGTAATAAATAAAAGAGTTGTTCTCAGAAAATATTCAATAATCATAATCAAAATTTGAAATGTTGAATTGAAATGATGATGCTTTATGTTCAAAGTATTTGTGTAAACTGAAAATAGAATGTGTTTGAAAATTACAATATGAATCTACATAATCTTTGCAAATAAATGTTTTTTAAGTTGAAAATCAGATGATATTTGATTTTACGTTGAGACTAAAATAAAGGGACAAAAGAAATTTAAAAAGAAATAGAAAATAAAAATTTTATAAATTGAAAGTGCAATATGCAAAAAGTTCAAAATTTGAGGATCTAAATGGTAAAAAGTGTGCAAGTGAAGAAATTGGAAATCACAAGTGTTTAAATCATGAAAGTCAACTCATGCACCTAAACAGTGCACAAGCGCCTCAATAGGAGCATGATGAAATTTTCAAGATTACAAGTTGGACGTTTGATTCAATCACATGCGTCTAAACAGTTGTAATACATCTATGAAAATTACAAGTGTTGAGCGTTTGTGATAATCCCATGCGTCTAAATAGTGTTTCCGTGTTAGACGTTTGTCATGTCTCATGCGTCTAAATAGTTTCAAAATTTCAAGTGTTAGACGTTTCACAAAGTCCATGCGACTGAACAATGCAAAAGCGCCTAAACAGTGCTTATGCGTCTGAACAGTTCCCATGCGTCTAACTTAAAACGCACAACAGTGCTCATGCGTCTAAAAAATAAGTGAATTCTAGGTTTTCATACGCCCAAACAGGGACCATACGTCCGAACAGGGCTCATACGCCTAAAATTTCACTTATATAAATTGAACACTTATGCGTATCTCTCATTTACTAAAGCCTTCCTACCAGGACGGTTTGAGTACTTAGTAGAATCAATTGTCTTATAAATCATATGTGATTTCCCTAAATCAAAAGATCATAATAAGTGATACTCTCATTGTTAATTGCCTGTTTATATTTTTGTGTGTGTGTGATTTTATGTTTTTCATAGAAAAATCAAATACAAAAATATATATCAAAAATACAGAAATAGAGTTTTTTTAGAAAGGATTATGTTTTGCAACATGTGAGAAATGATAGTACATTAGTGAGATCAGTTGCATACTTCACTCATTAATAAAGTCTAGACATGATCAGATATGATGTGTAGACAATATCTGACTATTATGCTAAAAAAGTAATTCTTGTGATCAAACTAAACATACATGCTTGTGTGTATTCATCTGAGTACTTTTGAGTTGTTTTAGCTTATCAGAATAAATGTTTGTTAAGATACATCTCTCACACCTGTTGAAACTATGTGAAATCATGAGATCTGTTACAAAGCATCATTTCACTTCTCTGTTATGAGTCATCATAGACCTGAAGTACTGAGATATCCTTTGTTGTAAGTCATTATAGACCTGGATTCTCTTTTTGATGCAAAAAGATGCCAATGTGCAAAACCTATTCAAATGAATAGTCAGAGCTGATCAAATGGTTATCCATGATCATCCTTTATTAACTAAGAAACATGAACTCTGGTGATATCTATGTTTCAGGTAATAAGTTGAGCATGTGTTCATTCTTACATTTCATGATGATAGTGGAGCTCTCTTAGTCTATGTATGCTTTACATCATGTCATATCTAAATCAACACTAATCAATCCAAGAATTGAAAAGTAAGTGAGTTGATAATTGTGTCAAAAACACTCATTGTCTGTCCTTAGATCTTGGGTCTCCTTTGCTATGATATCACTAACCTGGAACACACTTGATCAGGATTTATTCATTGTCTATGACTCTCCATATTTATTTTATTTTAATGTGTTGATCTTCATTAATATGATCCCTCTGCAGACATTTATTCTGTGCTTATATTAGATTTTGATTCTATTTTCATTTTTCTTTTATGCATGTCTTTGTGTGTGAAGGCAATGTATCAATGTGTTGTGTGATCTTATTCTCTTTCATAAGAAACGTATAAGTTTTTCAAACTTAAAAGTTTAGGGGGAGTAATAAATAAAAGAGTTGTTCTCAGAAAATATTCAATAATCATAATCAAAATTTGAAATGTTGAATTGAAATGATGATGCTTTATGTTCAAAGTATTTGTGTAAACTGAAAATAGAATGTGTTTGAAAATTACAATATGAATCTACATAATCTTTGCAAATAAATGTTTTTTAAGTTGAAAATCAGATGATATTTGATTTTACGTTGAGACTAAAATAAAGGGACAAAAGAAATTTAAAAAGAAATAGAAAATAAAAATTTTATAAATTGAAAGTGCAATATGCAAAAAGTTCAAAATTTGAGGATCTAAATGGTAAAAAGTGTGCAAGTGAAGAAATTGGAAATCACAAGTGTTTAAATCATGAAAGTCAACTCATGCACCTAAACAGTGCACAAGCGCCTCAATAGGAGCATGATGAAATTTTCAGGATTACAAGTTGGACGTTTGATTCAATCACATGCGTCTAAACAGTTGTAATACATCTATGAAAATTACAAGTGTTGAGCGTTTGTGATAATCCCATGCGTCTAAATAGTGTTTCCGTGTTAGACGTTTGTCATGTCTCATGCGTCTAAATAGTTTCAAAATTTCAAGTGTTAGACGTTTCACAAAGTCCATGCGACTGAACAGTGCAAAAGCGCCTAAACATTGCTTATGCGTCTGAACAGTTCCCATGCGTCTAACTTAAAACGCACAACAGTGCTCATGCGTCTAAAAAATAAGTGAATTCTAGGTTTTCATACGCCCAAACAGGGACCATACGTCCGAACAGGGCTCATACGCCTAAAATTTCACTTATATAAATTGAACACTTATGCGTATCTCTCATTTACACTTCAAAATATCATAACAAAACCCTCGAACTGCGACTTGTTCGAGCATATATAGTCATATATAGTGTGTCCGTCGCTTGTCGAATAGTCTAAGCTTAATGTTATACACCTGATATGTTGTAAACACATGAAACTGGGTCATTCGCAGGAGCATATGCGAATGAGACTCAGTCGTACGACTGAGCCATGCTAATGGACCAGCCGTGCGACTAAGAGATGCGATTGGGACATTTGTAAGACTGAACCATAAGTATGGTCCAGTCGTATGATTGAACCATACGCATGGTCCAGTCGTACGATTGAACCATACGCATGGTCCAATCGCACGAATGGGCCCAGTCGCATCTAATATGGGCCGAGGCCTATATATATACCAGTTTCAATGTGTAGAAAGGGGGGATGGAGAGGAAGTCTGCTTAGGAGCCTAGGGCTGCTGGATGAGAGGGGAGACCATGCTCGATCTTCCCCTTGCCAAGGGTCTTGATTCTTATGTTGTAACGAGCTTGTAATCGTTAGGTTTTATCAATGAAACCATTCAATTATAGTTCGTATTATTGTTTGACTTTTGGTTTGATGTTCATCTTTTTGTCAAGAACATGCTCGGATGTTTATCGATCCTAAGAAAAACCGACTTCACAATTGGTATCAGAGCCGGTTACTGCTGGAATGATCTAACAATCATTCTAGCAACCCGAGCTCTTGATTTCTGGATTGAATTTCAGATCTTGACGTTAAACCCACTTCGTGTTCTTCGTGTTTTGCTCAGATCTTGTTACGTGTGTTGCTTCTATGTTGAAATCGAATTCGAAACCACGTTCCTGTCACCCTTTCGAATCTGATGATGTCTACTTTGTTTCGGTTCATGTTGAATTCGACAGATTAGGGTTTTGGGCAGCCCTGGCGGCTGCAGATCTGAAAATCTGCGTGCAGACCTGTTCATGCGACTGGGCCATGCGATTGGACCATTCGTATGACTGGACCATGCGAATTAGCCATTCGTACGACTGGACCATGCGAATTAGCCATTCGTACGACTGAACCAGTCGTATGTTCAGTCATGCGACTGGACTAGTCGTATGTTCAATCGCACAAATGAGCCATCCGCATTGACTCATTTGCATTTGTTCCAGACTTAAAAAAAAAGTCTGGAACAGCTTCTTGCACGGATTTGAAGATGAGAATAGCATATTCACCTAGAGGTTCGTTTGTCAAATAAGTTCGATGTGTACCCCATTATTCATCGGATTTCCAGAATAGGTGAATGTAATTGGAACACGAAAGAGAGAAGAGAAGATGCCAGCAGTTGTTGCTGATTGTGTGGGGTAGTCAGGAGCATCTTACTACTTATGGGCCAATCAAGGTATGTTTATCCGCACAGAATGGATACCGCTTCTTAGGGGGAATCCTTGTATATAGAAAGTGAAGACGCAATCAGAAAGTGATGATGTGAACCGGTTTCTAATGATGAATCTTCGTGCATGCTGATTTGGTTGATATTGTCAGCTGTGGATTGGAACCTTCAACCTTTTGCCGAATACACCATGTCAAGACGCAAGGAGAGCACAATGTCTATATATTGGGATATGCTGAATGTGAGGGGGATTTCTGCAGGTGGTGATGTTAATCAGGTTAGCCTGTGTGAAGATTGAAGCAATGGAAAACTATTCGTATCATTATCTGGAAAAATCAGTCATATGGGGAATCTTGCTGCTGTGATGGTGTTCTGCAAAGTAAACGAAAGCTATTGTGCCTAAATTCATTTTCAGGGATGTGCTAGTAACCTGACGGATCGGCAACGTTGGCTAATATGGTTTTCGTTTGATTCTATTGGCAACCAGAGCAAAGATTGACTGAAGATTGTAAGAGGTGTTATCTACTATTCGTAAGCAACGTACAAGGGGGAATTGGTTGGAGCATACATAGTCATATATAGTGTGTCCGTCGCTTGTCGAATAGTCTAGACTTAATGTTATACACCTGATATGTTGTAAACACATGAAACTGGTTCATTCGCAGGAGCATATGCGAATGAGACTCAGTCGTACGACTGAGCCATGCTAATGGACCAGCCGTGCGACTAAGAGATGCGATTGGGACATTCGTAAGACTGAACCATAAGTATGGTCCAGTCGTACGATTGAACCATACGCATGGTCCAGTCGTACGATTGAACCATACGCATGGTCCAATCGCACGAATGGGCCCAGTCGCATCTAATATGGGCCGAGGCCTATATATATACTAGTTTCAATGTGTAGAAAGGGGGGATGGAGAGGAAGTTTGCCCGGGAGCCTAGGGCTGCCGGATGAGAGGGAAGATCATGCTCGATCTTCCCCTTGCCAAAAGTCTTGATTCTTATGTTGTAACGAGCTTGTAATCGTTAGGTTTTATCAATGAAACCATTCAATTATAGTTCGTATTATTTTTTGACTTTTGGTTTGATGTTCATCCTTCCATCAAGAACATGCTCGGATGTTTATCGATCCTAAGAAAAACCGACTTCACACGACTGTCGAGCATCATCACATCCATATTTCATCAGAAATCGAATCAAATCCTTTGAGTATACATTGTATTTGAATGTATAAACGTAAGTTTGTGATTCAAATATATAAATTTTGGGTTAAATCAGTGCTTTGTTATAGACGGTTGAATGCTATTTGGGCGTTCGAACCCAATATAATCCAAGTTAATCTGATCAAATGAGTATCATATCAAAAATTGATACTAGATTATTGATAAGAACTCATTTTCGAGTACAGTGATGTATTGTTTTGATCTTAAAGTGAAAATGTTTTTGTTAATGATGAACTCAGTCGATTCTACATAGTCGAAGAAGAAGAAGATGAACAGACAGTCATTCTTTGAACAAAAAAAAATTAAAATTAAAATTAAATCAAAATTGAAATGTTAAATAATAAATTTAAAATGAATAAAGATAAATGTTTTACAACGTGAAATCTTAATTCAAAAGTAAAAATAAAAGGTCAAATTAAAAAGTCAAATCAAAAGTCATATGTAGAAATAAATTTCATTAATCAACATTTAATGTTCTCATAATACTTTTGTTGTGTTTTGCAGATGGCAGAACTAAAATTAGAGCCAAAACATAATATAGCTGCATTTTTAGATGATGAAAACAGAGAAGCTACTAGATATGAAGATATTATCAGATTTCTACTCAGAACAAAATATGTGTATGCTATGTGTGCAAGGCCCATGATAAATGGATGAATGATTAAAAAATTCTGGAGAACTGCTCAAGTTGAAAGAGATAATCAAGGAAACAAAGTTTTAAGAGCCTTCATCACATCAGAAAGAATGCTTGAAGTTTCTCAAGAAGCAATTAGACAAGCTCTAAGACTGGGTGATAATGATCCTGAAGATTTATCAGAATATACATTTAATGAATGTAGAGAAGTTTTTATACAGATGGGTCATCCAGATCATTTCCCTAAGAAGCAATTTTTCAGAGCTCGTGTATTTAAGCATTGGAAGCTTTTATGCTATATCTTTCAACATTGCATGTCAAAAAGAAGTTCGGGTTGGAATTCATTCCCTGTAGACATTGCATCTCCAATTATAGCCTTATCCACAAACAGAAGATTTAATATGGCTAAGTGGATAATGAATGGATTCATTTTTAATCTAGAAAGAGGAGTAAGGAATAAGTATTTGATGTACCCAAGATTTCTTCAACTTCTCACTAATGATGCAAACCCAGATCTATATGCTTAAGAAATTATTGGTGAAAAGATTCAGTTAGAGCACATGTCAGAGATTGTTTACAAAAGACTAGCAATGATCACTGGTGCTCAAAACATTCTAGTTTTTGATTATATCATGAATGTATCAATGGATGAAGTTTATATTACTCAGCCACACTTCCATCTAACTAAAGAAGAACCAATAGATCCAAATGATCTGATTGAAGATGTAGAAGTTGATGAAGAAAGTGATGATGTTGTGTCTGAAATTTCAACAAGTGAAGAAAGTGATGATGATGATGATGGAAATGATGATGCCACTGAAGCAAATCAAGAAGGAAATGAAGAAAGAAATACAGAAGATACTGTAAATGAGACATAACCTATGATTGAAGAAAATGTTGAGGAAGATGTACAAGAAGGAAATTCTCAAAATCAAACATTTGAGTCTGACTTTATAAATGATATTTTATTCAATCCAGTATTTGAAATTGATACAAATGAAGGAGCAGAAGAAATCCCTGGTAGTATGTCACACAATGTGTCTATACAAACAGAGGACATAGTTGACATTGATGAGATTGAAAAATTGAAAGAAGAAAATTTAAGCAAAGAAAAAGAGATTGAAGAGTTGAAAGTGGAAAATGAAAGAATGAAAGAGATAATCAGATCTTGTGAAAAAGAAATTCAAAAGCTCAAAGATGAAAATTTAAAGTTGACCGAAGAAAATGCATTAAAAGATGAAAAGATTGTTAGTTTTGCCAAAGATAAAGAAGACGTGATAAAGAACTTTGAAGTAATGATTAAAGATTATGATAGTCTTGAGGAGAAATTCAAGAAATTATCTGAAGAAAATGAAAATCTCATAGTTGAATTGCTAAAGGAAAGAGAAGCTCAGAAATCTATATCACCAGTACATGTGATCAGTACTGAGATGTAGGTTGAAGAAAATCTTGAGCAAAGAAAAGGCAAAAGGAAAGTGAATGAATTAGAAGATATTGGTCAAACTGAATCCTCTTCTAAGCTTCAAAGAACTGAAGAATCCATTAAAGAGCAAAATGTTCAAGAACAAATTGATGCTTTAGATGATATTGAAGAAATATACAATGATGATTGGTATGATGAAGTTCTAGATAATGAAGATACTGATGAAGCTGAATTTGTGTCACATTTCTCTTCACAAGAACATATTCAAGAACAAGATGAAGTACCATAAGACTTTGAAGAAAAATATAATTATCTTGTGAACATGAAATACAATCGAGTATATTTGGATGGACTGACTGTTTCTCAGATTAATATTGAATACGAGAAATGTATCTATGCAGAGTCAGTTGCTTCAATAGATCCAAATGAGATAGTTGTTGAGCATGGTGAATGGATAAGATCAAAAGAAGTAATAAATGTAGAAGAATTGTCTAGTTCTGAGTTGCACCATCCTGATCCAGATGATATGAGTATTCCGCTCCTAGTTCATGGTTGCAAGCTAGAAATTACCCTTGGAGGAAGCTAAAGAGATTACAATCTATATCTCTGAGAAATCTTATCAGAAGCTTTCAAGAAACTGAGAAACAAATGAAGAAAATGATAGTGCTTGATACAAATAACCCTTAGTATCTTGAAATAGCAAAAAGAACAAGAATGTTAAAGCCTCAGGAGATAAAACAAATGTCAAGATTTGATGATGCTCATGCTCATAGAAAAGAATTGATAGAAATGTTTGCTGATCCAGAAAGACAGACTTATAAAGCATCAACTGAACAAAGGCATATTCTTGATAGTTCAAGAACAACCAGAGACTTGGTAAGAAACATATTGCAAAAAGGACAATCAGTTGCTGAACTGTTGAATGCTATGATTGCTCCAGATTTTACCAACCAAGTAAAGATCATTGCATGGAAGTATGATGAAGTGTTTGATGCATTTTTGACAAAGAGAGTAAATGTTGTATGTGATGTTTATCATTTTTACTCTAGTATCATAAAACTTCATGTGCAAGATTTAAAAGAGTTGAATAGATTACCTCTGTCAATCCTTCTGATTCAAAGCATGGGAAGATGTTTGTAGAATTATTAAGAAGAAGATTGGATAGATCGAGTAATTTTCTTAACACAAGATGTGATCAAGAGGACAAAGAGTACTTTGCTACTATGAAAAAAAACAAGAAGCTTAAGGGAGTCCATTTAGAAGAAGAACATTCTTGATAGAATTTTGTGATAAATATTTTGAAAAAGTTACAACTCCTGGACTGAAAGTGATTGATGGTAATCAAAACTCAAAGCCAATTCTCAGATGGTTTTATAACACTGAGACATTTGAGCTGAAGTTAGTCCGAAATCTAGAAAGATGGGATGAGGACATGATTACTTTATTTGGAGTTTTTGAACTAAAACTGTTACATCCAAGTTATATTTCATATTTGTCAGTACAAAAATTTGAGAAAGTATCTCCTAAAGTGGCTGAGCAAGATAAGAAATATTTTATTTCTATTATCAATGTGATGAATGCTGCCATGGAAAGAATATCTTTGAGAAAAGCTCTTGCTATGCCAACATTGTCAAAAAGATATTAAAGATATTGAATTCATGAGAATATCAAGGAAAGGGGTATTAGAAGGGTACTCAAAGGAAAGTAACAAGCCTATTGAGTTATATGCTAATATTGATATTTCATGTCTTTCAAAAGACACATTGGAGAGAATGGACAAGATGGAGATTAAAACAAATGAAGCTAAACCCGAACAAGGCATTCTTGCAAGTAACTCAAGTCTGCAATATCAAAAGCTTTGAAAGAATTATATATGTACAAACAGAAGCCAATGTTCAAAGTCAAAAGAACAAGCAGATTACTTTGAATGATGAAGTCAAGGTTGAAGATAGAATTGAAGATAAAGTTAGCAGTCAAAGCTTGAAGAGTTTGAAGACTGAGACGATGTCAATCTTAGGGGGAGTATTGTTAAGTGCTCTAAGAAAGATTAACATGTTGTCTTTATTTGTCTTTTGATAGTTTGTAATAGTATAGGGACTATTTGTGTAATTTGTTAGTTCCTTTACTTTTTGTTTTCAGTATAAATAGCTAGATTGCAGGTAGATAGTAACGAATACACAAGATATTCGAATCTGCTTTCATACTTGTAATTGTCGTAGCTTGATATAGTGAAAACTTGAATTTTATTGATATCTTGTTTTGATTTGATTACTTTGTGTGAATTTCATTAAATTGTGTTTACAAATCATCATAGATTTATTCATTTGATCCTATCACTTTTTTTAGCTAAGATGTCCTCCTCCCTCGTCTTTTTAATACTTAAATAAAGACACCTAATTTAATTATAATCTAACCTATTCTCCCCCTATTATTCTAAAACGAAATGTTTTCGCGTTTTTAGATTTTAATACAAAAAATTAAGAACAGTAAAATAAAATAAGAGAAATAAAAAGAAAAAAATAAAATTAAAATGGACTCTACGCGTCGGACGAGGTACTGTCATCTTCTGGAATCACTTCACATTTCTTTTTTAGCGCCGTTGACCTCTAACAGATTAACAATCTTGGTTTATCAAAAATTTTTAACAATATAACAATCTTGGTTTATCAAAACTTTTGTGTAGAGGCCAGCGCATTGAAAGTCCGTATTAATTTTAACAACATCGATTAAATTTTTTTCAAAACAATCACTATAAGTGACATTTAATTCCGATGTGTTTTGTCTTAGGATGTTGGACACGATTTTTAGAAATGGCTATAGCAGCAGAATTATCAACAAATATAGGAATGTTAGAGAATTTCAAACTGTAGTCTCGCATTTGCTGTTGAATCCACATGATTTGAGAACAGCAGCTTGCAGCAGTAATGTATTCAGCTTCACAAGTTGACAGAGCAACTAATGTCTGCTTCTTACACTGCCATGTGACTAATCTTCTCCCAAAGAATTGACATCCTGCTGGTGTTGACTTGTAGTTCATTTTGCAGCCGCCATAATCTGAGTCACTGTACATTGTAAGCTCAAAGTCATCATCATGAGGATACAGAACCCAAGTGTTGGCGTACCCTTCAGATAACGAAATATCCTTTTGACTCCTATGAGATGGTTGACTTTCAGTTTTGCCTAATATCTGGAGTAGAGACACGTCACGTACATGATATCAGGTCTTGAGGCAGTGAGGTACATGAGGGATCCGATCATTCCTCGGTACATGGTGGCATCCACCAGATCACCATTTTCGTCGGGTGCTACGTCGTGATTTGTAGCAAGTGGTGTCCCAGCTGTCGAAGCATTCTCCATATCGAATCGACTTAGGATATCACCTACATACTTGGTCTTATGGAAATATGCCCTTTGGTGTCTGATCCACCTGTAACCCGAGAAAGAAATCATCTCTCCCATGGCACTCATCTCAAATTTAGCTTTCATTTCTACTTCAAATTCTTTACATAGTTATTCATTCTTGGAACGAAGATTATGTCATCAACATAAATTTGAACAAGCAGTAAGTCACCATCCTTTTCTTTGATGAATACTGTACAATCAATTACTCCTCTTCGAAAGCCATGTTTCATAAGATGAGTTGAGAGTCTTTCATACCATGCTCTTGGGGCTTGGTGGAGCCCGTAAAGAGCCTTGTCTAGTTTGTAAACTCTATCCCAATGATACGGATCCTCAAATCCTTTGGTTGACTGACATACACTGTCTACCGGAATGAAGAAATGCACTCTTTACATCCAGTTGATAAACTTAATCTTCATGTAAGAGGCATAGGCTAGGAATATACGGATTGCTTCCATTCTCGCCACAGGTGCAAAGACTTCATTGTAATCAATCCCCTTGAGTTGTCGAAATTCTTGAACTACAAGTCGAGCCTTGTTTTTTATTATGACCCCTTGGTCATCTTTCTTGCATTTCAAGACCCATTTGGTACCAATGACCATAGCACATTTAGGTCTACGCACCAGTGTCCATACACCTAACTTCTTGATTGAAAAAGTTCTTCTTGCATGGCACTCACCCATGCCTCGTCGTTTAGGACTTCACTGACATATTTTGGCTCAAATTAAGACACAAAACACGATACACACCATCGTGAAGATACCCCTTTTCCATTACCCAGGCATAATCAGCTGAGTATAGCTGATTTTTTGTCTGAACTCTTGATCTTACATCCCCAATGACATTTCCAGAGGAGGATAACATTTAAGAGTGATCCAAGAATGGTGGGATCAACTACCTCATTATCCAGGTTGTGAACCCCGTTCAGTATCTAAGGCAGTGGGAGTGTGAGGTACCGAAGGTCAGAGGCATCAACATCAGATACTTGTGTACTTGTAGTAGTAGAAACCTATTCCTCCTCCTAATCCACCTATCATTCTCCACGCCTTCATCATCAGAGGAAGAGTCACTTATTTCCAGTGATCCCCTTGAATGACTGGAAGACTTACCTGTGAACTAATGTTGTTGAGTCTTGTGACAGTGTGTTTAAGACATCATACCTCATTTTGGTTGCTAACTCATCTTCAGATGGGAGAGAAGGATGTGAAGGACTTAAAGAATCCATCATAATCGAAGAAAATTGATCCTTGCCAACAGGGGGTGGTGGGTATCTGTTGGACCAAAAGAACAATGAGCCAAGATCAGAAAATCTCTAAGTCCCACACGGTATCACAACAACTGCTGAAAGCCTCATCAGTAGTTTGACAAGTACTGAAGACTTCAACAGCTGAAGATCAAGTGCTGAAGACCTTAACAGCTGAAGAACCAAAGTGCTGAAGTACAACAGCTGAAGAACACAAGTACTGAAGCTGAAAGACCAAAGTACTGAAGACAACAGCTGAAGAGTTCACAAGTGCTGAAGATCAACAACTGATGTACAAAGTCTGAAGACAAAGACTGAAGACATCAGCTGATGATATCTACTGAAGTCATCAGCTGATGAAACGCCTGAAGGTCAAAGTCTGAAGATCAAGTACTGAAGCCTCAGTAGTTTGTCACAACTGCTGAAGAGTACTTCTTCAGTAGTTGTGATATCAGTAGTTTTTTATGTTTTATGTTTCAGTAGTTTTGTAAAACGACTGAAGAGCTTGTTCTTCAGTCGTTGTAGTTTCAGTAGTTTTATATTTTGTACTTAACCTGCTGATATGTTCTCAGTAGTTGTGAACATTTCAGTAGTTTGTTAAGATTTAGTTATTTCTGTATTGGATCTGCCAGTTGTCACTTTCCGTGATAACAGCAGTGACTGTTGCACTCTATATAAGGAGTGACAACCTATTGTATCATAGAGCGATATGAGCAATTGAATGGAATGATTGATTGATTTGATTAGAAATTCTACATCTATAAACATTCCTAGAAATCAGAAATTCATATTCTCTCCCTATAACCGTATGCGATCTTACGCTTACATATATTGTTTGCTTGCTACAATTTGTCTAATTCGTGTGTGTATTCCGCTGCTTTATACTGATACATCAAACTTGTGATCACTGATCCTGTCAAATGGTATCAGAGCAGGTTAATCATTGATCGATCTAATAATTGATCATTGAAACTGCTATTCAAGATCCAAGTTTGATTGAATTAGCTTTTGTTTTTGCAAGAAACGGTTATAGAGATTGAATTTTCTGTATTTCTGCTCATTCATCCTGAGATCTTATTCTTGGTTCTCATTGAGTTTGTTGTGGTTTGTCTAAAACTTTTTAAAACTTGAACTAAACTGTTTTGAACTGAAAATGACCACTCCCTCCAATGATCCTCACAATACTGGTTCCTCAACCAAGCCTCCTATGCTGGTTAGGAATGAGTATAACATATGGCAAAGACGTATGCTCCATCACCTGTCTGTTAACAGCGCAGGGTGTTGGACATCAGTGGTACATGGTCCACACAAGCCTATGGTGAATACCCGAAACCAATCAAATGGTTCCGAAGAGGAGGGAGCAATACTCAGATGAGGATAAAAAGTTGCTTGAGATTGATGCAAAAGCCCATGGAATTCTGGCCATGGCTTTGCCCAATGAAATCTATTCTGGGCTAATGCATCATGAAACTGCCCATGACCTCTGGATTGCTTTGAAAGAACAATTTGGAGGAACAGATGAGGTCTTGGCAAATAATAGAGAAATTCTTGCCCAACAATATGAGACATTCTCTCATAGAAAGGGTGAGACACTGACTCAACAATATGAGCGGTTTTCTTGTTTGATCTCTGAACTAAAAATGGTCAAACTTGAATACACCAATATTCAGATGAATAACAGATTTCTCAGATCACTGCCTGAGAGATGGGACACATATACTATTGTCCTACGCTCCAGTGCAAGTTTGGACAAACTATCTCTCACCCAACTCCATGGGAAATTGCTCACTTTTGAGAGAGAGATAGAACAGAAGAGAAAGCTGTCTTCATCTGGAAAGCTCACTGAAGACTTTATACAAGGCAACACTGCCTTGGTGGGTCATGAGTCAGAATATGCTGCATCTGAATGCCAGTATGATGAGCATATTAATTTCTCTTCGAGCACTTCTAATTCTGCATTTGTAAGTGTTGATGGTCAGTTTACTGGAGGTAATAATGACAATTTATGTTTCATCATGGATGATCTCAAGGGGATTGCTGATGATGACTTAGAAGAGATGGATATTTTGAGCCAAATGGCCTTGATAAATATCAGATCTCAGAAGTTCTACAAAAGAACTGGAAGAAAATTCCCAGGACTCTCTGGCAAAACCAAAGTTGGTTTTGACAAGAGCAAGTTGAGGTGTCACAAATGCCAACGGCTTGGACACTTTGCAAGAGAGTGTAGATCAACTGGATCAACTCTACTGCACCCTTTGTGACTTTTCCTGGCAACAGTCAACAAACAGAGGGCAACATCCTGTCACATCTAGTCATCATCCTCAACAACAATCTCCGGCATATTTTGTTCCTCAGGGTCAAATGCCTTATCAGTACCCTTGTTATTACATGCCACAGTCAAGTCAAGTTCAAGTTCCTATGACACCACAACCTCATGCATTACCAGAACCTCAGCCTTCCCTATCTCATCAACAACCTTCATCTCAACAACACAGCTTCTTCACCCCAGGAGTTGTTGACTGGAGCAGTTTACCAGATGACTTGTCTGGTCATGATCAACTGTTCTCAGGTGCTGGTCAACATGGTGGTGACAGTCCCTTTGGGAATCTAGCTCTTATGGCTTTGGAGTCTGCTGATACTTCATCTTCCAATGCCTCTACACCTCAGGTATCACAGGTATCCTCTGAGGCAAAAGCCAAATTATGTTCTGAACAATGCATAGCAGCATTTGCTTCCATTAGAGAAGCAAATGTAGCTTTAATTAATAAAACATTGAGCTAGAACAATAATTTCCAAAAACAAAGCTGAGTTTGAGTTTGTGCTCAAAGATAAAAATGATGAGGTTTATAAACTGAATTGCAAAATAATTGATGATAAGGCTAGAGAAGATGTACTTTTAGAGAAGTACAAAGATCTCAAAGAAACCCTTGCAGTTACCCAGGTCGAGTGTGATAGATGGGTACAATCATGCAAAGGTTTTGAAATGCTTCTTAGTAAGCAATCTGCTTCAAATGTGAAGTTTGGAATTGGTTACAATCACACTGCTCCACCTACAGATTTTACCCCAAGAGCAGAGGTAGAATCTGATGGTGAGAGTGATAACCAATCCATCAAGTCATGTGATCTACCTTCTGATACAGCACAATCAGAAGTAGCAGTCAGTATCAAGTCCTCTTTGAACCTATCAGCTGATGTTGATGGTCCAAATGCTGACATTCACATGATCAATATTGATCAACTCAGGAGTCAATCCTGAAGGTCCTGAAAGGACTGGAGAGCAGGATTCAACTCCTGAAGTTCAAACTTCAACTGCTGTCAGTACTGAAGAGAAGAAAACTGGCAGTAGAAAGAGTTTGAAGACTACTAAAGATGCTGTCAAGAAAGCAACCAATGCTTCCAAAGCATTGAAGAACAAGTCTTTTGTTGCTTCACCACTCTTTAGTTGATGATCAACCTAAGATGAAGAAGAAACCATGTGAAGTATGTGGTTTGTTCAATCATCTTACAGATGATTGTTGGTACAAAAGAGGTTCCAAACTCAAACAAAAGGAAGAAATTAATGAGAAAATGGTAAAAATGAAAACTGAGTTTGAGACCACATTTGTATCAGCAACATCAAATCCTGTAACCCTTAAGTCCTTAAAGCAATCCAAAAAGGAAGGAGTTAAACGGTGACAGCTGAGGGTGCTCAAAAGAAGAAGGTGCAACATAGGACCTTATCTAACTCCACTAGCAATGTGTCTGATGAGCTGAAAGCTTTATCACAAAATCAGACACAGCTGGTGATGATGGTACAACATCTGTTGGGTAGAGTTAACCAACTAGATTCTCCTATGTTGAAACCACAGAAAAGGAGGTCTAAGCCAAAGGACTCCTCTTCTGCACCATCTTCTTCCTCTCAGGCTGTTGTTACAAATAAACATGCTAGTTTACCATCTATTGATGAGACCAGGCCCAAAACCAAAAAGGTTTGGGTCTCTAAAACTAACTGATTGTTTATTATTGCAGGGTTCTTCAACATGCCAAAATAGCATCTGGTATGTAGACAGTGGGGGATCATGCACATGACTGGGAACATCTCTCTTCTTCATGACTACTCTCAAGGAAAGAAGGGATTTGTCTCTTTTGGCAATGATGCTAGGGGTTACATCATCGGTAAGGCTTTGTCTCCAATGGAGAAATCAAATTTGATGATGTTAATCATGTGGAAAATCTCAAGTACAACCTCTTGAGTGTCAGTCAAATGTGTGATAAAGGCCATGTTGCCCTTTTCACAAGTCAAAACTGTAGGATTCTGTCATCCAAAGTTTTGCCCTTGATTGACAAGGTGTTGGATGATCACACTCTCCTGAAAGCCAACAGGACAGGAAGAGTGTATGCCTTAGATCTCTCTAAGAAGATAGATCTCAAAGGTAATCCTTGCCTATTTTCCAAAGCCTCTTTTCAAGAATCTAAACTATGGCACAGGAGGCTTGGTCATGTTAATCTCAAAAACATGAATCAGCTTAGCCACAATAGTTTAGTCAGAGGCTTACCAATAAAGGAGTTCCACTGTGATGAAACTTGCACTGCTTGTTTAAAAGGAAAACAGCACAAGGTCTTTTCCTCCTATTGAAGTGTCCAAGTCCACTGCCTGCTTGCAATTACTGCATATGGATCTATTTGGTCCTGTGAGAGTAATGAGCATGGCAAAGAAGAATACTGTCTGGTAATTGTGGATGATTACTCCAGATTTGTATGGACTTTCTTTCTACATTCAAAGGATGAGGCTGCTCAGAAGATTATCCACTTTGTGCTGTACATTGAGAAGCAGTATTCCCTTCCAGTCAAGTGTATTAGGAGTGATAATGGAACTGAGTTCAGAAATCATACACTTGATGACTTCTATCTCTCAAAGGGAATCAAAAGGCAGTTCAGCATTCCAAGGACTCCAGAACAAAATGGAGTAGTGGAGAGAAAGAACAGGACCCTCATTGAAGCTGCAAGGTCCATGCTGGCTGACTCAGGTTTGCCATTGACCTTTTGGGCCGAAGCTGTCAACACAGCTTGTTATGTGCAAAATAGAGTTTTAGTAAATCAGAGGTTGATGAAGACTCCATATGAAGTTCTCCATCATTTGGCTCCACTGATTTCATTTTTCAAAGCATTTGGGTGTCCCTGTTTTATTCTCACACAAAGGATCAACTCCACAAATTTGATCCTAAGGTGGATGCAGGATACTTTGTTGGTATTCATCTACTTGCAAGCATACAGAGTCTTCAACTGCAGAACAAAGATGGTTGAAGAAACTCTACATGTTAAGTTTAATGAATCTCCAAAGGACAAGATTCCACAAAGTCCTGTGGAGTTATTTGATCTGGACATACTGCAATATGTTCCTTATCAAACTCCTGCTGTTGCTCCTGTCAACAGTTCACCACCTGGTGGTACTGCTGATGATGATGATGATTGCAGTACTCACCTCTTCAGGTTTAGTGATCAGCTGCCTGATTCAACTAGACCTGATGTTCCTGTAGCGCCAGTAGCACCATCCACAACAAATGCTGATGAGATTTCTTCGAATTCAACTTCCTTTGAATTACCATCCACTGATTGGTTTCAAGGAAATGATTCACCATCACCATCTGTTGCTGCTGAACCGGCTACAAACACTTGCACAGATCTCATTGTGTATCAAGATCTGAAGAATCACCCCATGTCTCAAATCATTGGTGATATCACTGCTGGTGTATCAACAAGAAGTCAATTGTCAAATTCTGCTTCTATGCTCTCTTCATCAGTCAGCAAGAGCCAAAGATTATCACATTGCTTTAAAGGACAATGGATGGTTGATGCCATGCAGCTTGAGCTTCTTCAGTTCAAGAAACAGCAAGTGTGGGAACTGGTTCCTCTACCTCCAGGTAAGTGTGCAATAGGCACTAAATGGGTGTTTAGGAACAAAACTGATGAAAATGGGCTTATTGTTAAGAACAAGGCCAGACTGGTTGTTCAGGGGTTTGCACAAGAAGAAGGTATTGATTATGATGAAACCTTTGCCCCTGTAGCCAGACTGGAAGCAATTCGATGTTTTTTAGCTTATGCTGCTTATCAAAAACTTAAAGTCTTTCAAATGGATGTCAAAAGTGCATTTTTGTATGGAAAAGTTAAAGAAGAGGTTTATGTATGTCAACCTCCAGGCTTTGAGGACACAAACATCCTAATTGGGTGTATAAGCTTGATAAAGCTCTTTATGGTTAAAACAAGCTCCCAGAGCCTGGTATGAGACATTATCAAACTTTCTTCTGGAAAAAATTTCACTAGAGGCTCCATAGACAAGACTTTATTTATTAAGAAAGCTGGGCAGCATAATCTACTTGTTCAAATTTATGTAGATGATATCATTTTTGCATCCTCTGATCCAAAGTTGTGTGATGCCTTTACAAAGTTGATGCAACAGAAGTTTGAAATGAGTGCCATGGGAGAATTACAGTTCTTTCTGGGGTTGCAAATCAAACAAAAGGCTGATGGAATTTTTATTCATCAATCCAAATATACAAAAGATCTTTTGCAAAAGTTTGATTTACAAAACTGTAAGCCCTGTTCTACTCCCATGAGCAGCACCACACAACTGGACTCAGATCAGAAAGGTAAAGTGGTTGATGAAACACTTTACAGATGTATGATTGGGTCCTTGATGTATTTAACAGCTTCTAGACCAGATATTATGTTTGCTACATGTGTTTGTGCTAGATTTCAGGCTGCACCTAAAGAGTCTCATCTGATTGCAGTCAAGAGGATCTTTAGATATCTGCAAGGCACTCCATCTCTAGGTTTATGGTATCTACCAGACATTCTGGTAAATTAGTTGCTTTTTCTGACAGTGACTATGCAGGGTGTAAGTTGACCAGGAAATCAACTTCTGGTGGATGTCAATTCCTAGGCAACTGCTTGATTTCTTGGCAGAGCAAGAAACAGACCTCAGTTGCTACATCCACTGCGGAAGCAGAGTACATTGCTGCTGCAAGCTGTACATCTCAGGTACTCTGGCTTCAAAACCAACTTTTGGATTATGGCATTACAGAGACTAAGACTCCATTGTTAATGGATAGTGCTTCAGCTCTTTGCATTGTCAAAAATCCAGTCCAGCACTCTAGGACCAAACATATAGAGATCAGACATCATTTTATAAGGGATTGTTTTGAAAAAGGTCTGATTGATCCTAAGTTTGTGCCTAGTGCTGATGAGCTTGCAGACATTTTTACTAAGCCTTTGGATAGTTCAACTTTCCAAAACCTGGTGTTAAGGCTTGGTATGCTGCAGCTAGAATAGTGACAACTACTGATGATCTCAGTAATTCATATTGATGATCATGAGTGCCTGTCACATATAAGTACTGATGAGCTCTTTTAACCTCAGTAGTTTTTATAACTACTGAAGCTAAAAGTTCTCACAAGTACTGAAGTACTTCATCTGCTCTAAACTACTGAAGTAGTTACAACTACTGATGTAGTCATAACTACTGAATCAGTAAAAACAGATAAGTACTGATGTCCTATGAAACAACTGAAATCAGCCATAAAGACTGATGAATGTGTTGAGGACAGTTTGAAACAGCTGAAAAGCTAAGAATTGACGAAAACAGCTGAAGAGAACTTTCTTCAGTCGTTTGTACCACTGCTGTTTCATTTTAAACAACTGAAGCAAAACCACGTCTTCAGCAGTTTTATAACTACTGATGACCAATACCAAGTCTTCAGTTGTTTACAACAGCTGATGACAAAACCACTGTCTTCAGTAGTTTCATAACTACTGATGACAAACACCATGTCCTCAGTTTTCAATCACCTGAAGTCAAAACCACGGTCTTCAGTAGTTTTCTAAACTACTGATGCCTAACACCGCGACTTCAGCTGTTTCAACGTCTGAAAGGATAATACCATGTCAACGGTCGTTTAAAACTACTGATGACTAACACCACATCCTTCAGTCGTTTCCTCACCCGTACCCTATAAATACCCTTAACCTGAGCTCTCCATGCTTTATCTTCTTCAAACCTAACGTTCCTCTCCAAAACTTCCATGGCGTCTATGCAAATTAAACCGCGACACAACTGTGTTGCCTACCTCACAAAATCGCCGATCTGGACTAAGTTCGATACTGCTATCGATCTTATGGTTCAGTCCCCATACAACAAGGCATTCCTTCTGAACCCCGTTTTACATGCCGAATCCTTGAACCAATTTTGGATGAACATTACTGTTACAACTGAGGAGAGCCACACACAATCCCTCCGGTCAGTCGTCAACAACAAAGAAGTAGTGATTACTCCTGCAACAATCCGTAAAATTCTTCAACTGAGTGATGCTACCTCTCCTGCTGGATATCCGAAGGGCACCTAGATCTATCATTTGCTCAGCATGGATATCAAGGTGATCTCAGTGCCACCACCATCATGAAGAAACACTTTAATGACGCTGAGCGCCTGATCTTTCATATGGTCAATGTATGTTTGCCCCTAAGACATCGTCTTGGGATCAAATGTCCACCAAATGGCAGCAGGTATTGTATTCTATCCTTGAGCAACAACCACTGAATTTTTCAGAATTAATATTTTCAGAGCTCAAAGATATGGCTCAAAACTAACTGCCAACCGTTGGATACTTTATCCACGGTTCATAATGGCCATTATAATAGACCAGCTTAATGCTGAGGGACTTGTTGGCTTGGGAGTCCCTGCTACGGCTGTTTTGCCAGAAGTATACTCCCGGCACAACTCTGACCGGACACTCAAACTGGCTGCCAAGCTGCGAAAACCCACGCAGCTGGAACCCACAGCCACCACCTCCAAATCCAATGTCCCCACCAACCCACCAAAAAGAAACCCAAAAAGGCTACTCAGGGAATTGAGTCCCCTGAGGATGCTCCTGCACCACAAACGCAGGATATATCCACTAGTCCAACCCCCTAGTGGATACAATGACTCCTCCAGCCACAGCCGCTCAGGCTTCCTCTCAACAGGAGCCTGCAGCAACCCAAGGGGCACCTACTTATCTGGGATCTTCCTCACTTGAGGAGATTGCCATTGAAGAGCACCATCCACCCCAGGTGCACACTGCTTCTACCCCTGTACCCCAAACAACCGCCCCTCACAGCCCAACTTTAATAGTTGCTCAAGTGCTGACTCAATTGCACTCCTCACCCCCTCCCCAGAAACCACTTATTACTGGGAATACCTCTACAATTGAGGGGGAGGAACACAGTGCACCTGAGAACCCACAGCACAGGGGTTTCCCAATTCTATCTCCTGGTGTAGACAAGGAGCTTAGAAGATCTAGTGAGGCTGCCACCTCCTCTGACTCAGCACATGACCAGAGTGAGGCTGGTAACATTGCTAAGACCTCCCTAGAGGCAACAGCTGATGATGGACATTGTCCTGAGGCTGGAAGTCCCCAGTACCAAGCACAAGGGGCACATGCACCAACTGGTCTACACCCAGTGCATGTATCCTGCTCTAAGCAGGAGGTCAGGTGATTCAGTATCAACTGATGATGACCTGAGCTTCTTCTTTGATTGAGTTGCTCAAAACACATTCTAGAGGATGAGGTTAGCAGACTCAAAGAGCTGCTGGCCAAGATGTCTCAGGATGCAAGTCCATCTGCCACCATCATACACCCACAGATGGCACCTTCCCTTGAAGGTTTCCCAAACACAGAGCCACCCCAAAATCAACCACCCGCCTCTGCTTCAGGCCCTACTTCTCAGGAACAGAACCCTCCTGAGCAAATAGGTGCTATCCTCCAAAATTCCCTTCCTCTCATCACCCCCATATCACTGATATAGTGATCAAAGCCCTTGATGAGGCTTTCCTCAACATTACAGCCTCTGGTTGATGCTGCTGTCCACAAGACTCTTTCTGCGGTACCAACCCCTTCCTCCAATGCAACCAAAAAGGGGGAGAGTACTGCAGTGAAAGATAGAAAGAGGAAGAGATCTGAGGAAGAGAGAAACAAGAAAAGCAACCTCTGCTCACGTACAAGCGAAAGAGAAGTGCTGATGATCATACTGCTGAAGAAAAATCCTTGGAGGAGCTGGTCAAAGAAGCTGACACCACACACAGCCGCTCCATGGATAAAATAATTGACCAACCTTCAGGCAGGGGTTTGACACAGCCACACTGGACAGTGAGATCAGAAGGTTAGAGGTACAAGAGATACAAACCCGATGGGCAGGGTACGATGCTCTTGAGAAAGAGAGGTTGGAAATAATGATCCGATTTATTGCAAAATACTTGGGAAGATCATTAATGGAGATCCGCGCATGGTCCAGGGACAGCATTCTGGCTATAGCCACCAGAATCTGTCTGTCTGAGCAATTCAACAAAGGGATCATTGTGGAAGCCCTTGATGAGGCTGGGGCTGGCAAAAGGTTAGAGATGGCTAAACTTACAAAAGCAAAATTAACTACAAGGATGCTAGATCAACCTCCCTTCCACCCACTCAAACATCCTATCCCTCAAATCTCCCACCAACCTCTAAGCCAAAATCCAAACATCCTCTCTCTTCAAAACCAATCCCTTCACCAACCCAACCATCATCCAGTGATGTACCCCGTAGAAGGAGAAGGGTGCTGAGGATGGAAGAAGAAGTAGAAGAAGAGGATGAAGATGATAGTCTGCCACTCTCTGCTGTTCTGAAGCTACCAAAGCCCCAGAGTCAATCCATGATCACACCCGACTCTCAAGAGAAATGGTCAGAGTCAAATAGAAGAAGAAGAACAGCAGAAACACAGCACGATGAGCAACTGTTGAAGATGGTTGACAAGGAATTTCCTCAGTCATCATCTATTCAAGCCATGAAAGGGCATGCTCAAAGGCTGTACACTCTCAGACACACCTTTCAGTATCAGAGGGAGAGAGTGAGAGTATGGCCAGACCCCAGGGTGAGTTCTAGAATCCATAAAAGAACTATCCCACACAGATACAACGGCCAAGTACGAAAAACAATAGAATCTACCATCATGTTGGCCGTTGTAGTCTCACCTTGGGAAATCATTGATGAATTCAAGAAAGCTCACCAAGCAAAGAAGACACCTCAAGCCTTACTAGAAAACAAGATGATTAAGAAGGGGTGTTATACAAAAAGCTTGAAGACATCCAAAAGAATGAGCTCCAGTTACTCCTTGAAGGCAACCATCCGGATGAATTTGTATACAGGGAGGTAACTACGGTGGAGCTGAAAAATGGCAGGACCATGAAGTACTTATCAGAGTACTATGGTCCAGAGTTCTTCTTCGAAGGAGGAGCTGAAGAACTCTCTCAAGAGGAACATTGTTCTCCTTGAGGCCTATGTTCGTGAGTCGTACAGACTCATTATGGGGAAGTGAATCTCATGAATGGGATAACAACTCTGTGTCCAGTTCCCAAAACAGAGTTCCCATTCATACTCTGCCAAACAAATATTTGAGGTTCTTCCCAGGCCGGAGCGTACATGGGTCATCTTCTCTACTGATCAAGAAGGAAAAAGACCAACATTTTTGCCATCAATAAGTGGGAGTATAAATAAGTTAGAGGTTTTGGCTGCA
Source organism: Flaveria trinervia (assembly GCA_025506515.1). Lineage (NCBI taxonomy): Eukaryota > Viridiplantae > Streptophyta > Magnoliopsida > Asterales > Asteraceae > Flaveria > Flaveria trinervia. The sequence goes on from JACCIX010000669.1 coordinate 51,986, forward strand.
TTGGTTCAGGGGAGTTTGTTGGACCAAAAGAACCAATGAGCCAAGATCAGAAAATCTCTAAGTCCCACACGGTATCACAACAACTGCTGAAAGCCTCATCAGTAGTTTGACAAGTACTGAAGACTTCAACAGCTGAAGATCAAGTGCTGAAGACCTTACAGCTGAAGAACCAAAGTGCTGAAGTACAACAGCTGAAGAACACAAGTGCTGAAGCTGAAAGACCAAAGTACTGAAGAACAACAGCTGAAGAGTTCACAAGTGCTGAAGATCAACAACTGATGTACAAAGTCTGAAGACAAAGACTGAAGACATCAGCTGATGATATCTACTGAAGTCATCAGCTGATGAAACGCCTGAAGGTCAAAGTCTGAAGATCAAGTACTGAAGCCTCAGTAGTTTGTCACAACTGCTGAAGAGTACTTCTTCAGTAGTTGTGATATCAGTAGTTTTATGTTTTATGTTTCAGTAGTTTTGTAAAACGACTGAAGAGCTTGTTCTTCAGTCGTTGTAGTTTCAGTAGTTTTATATTTTGTACTTAACCTGCTGATATGTTCTCAGTAGTTGTGAACATTTCAGTAGTTTGTTAAGATTTAGTTATTTCTGTATTGGATCTGCCAGTTGTCACTTTCCGTGATAACAGCAGTGACTGTTGCACTCTATATAAGGAGTGACAACCTATTGTAATCATAGAGCGATATGAGCAATTGAATGGAATGATTGATTGATTTGATTAGAAATATTCTACATCTATAAACATTCCTAGAAATCAGAAATTCATATTCTCTCCCTATAACCGTATGCGATCTTAACGCTTACATATATTGTTTGCTTGCTACAATTTGTCTAATTCGTGTTTGTATTCCGCTGCTTTATATTCTGATACATCAAACTTGTGATCACTGATCCTGTCAGTATCTTTGACGTCGACGTTGCACCACACTTCTACTTGACCCGTTGCATTGTTGTAAACCTCTTATCGGTATGCTGTATCGTAGGAAAATTCCTTCTTCGCCTTCCTCGCTGAACTTCCCTGACTGAGTTTTCTTTAGAAGTAACATGGTCTCCGAACGGTTTGAGGTACTCTAGATTAGGTTTATGTCGTTGCAATAACTCGTACACATTTTCCATGACGCTTGACCACCAGGACTCGATTTAGGTGTAACGTGCATGGCAACTGCCTCATTCTAGAATTGAATGGGTAGTTTCGAGTCACTAGCATCGTCCGAGCTGCCTCTATCAAGTTGCGATTCTTTCTCTCAGCAACTCTGTTCATTAGAGGAGTGTAGGCAATGTGAACTGTGCGAATTCCTTTTTCTTTGCAAATGCCTCATCCGTTGGTTCTTGAACTCGGTACCGTTTTCTGAGCGAACTTGTCATACCTTCAGCTTGAAGAGTGACTCCAATGTAGTTACTAGCTCTTTGAATGATTCAATGTCTCTAATTTGGATTTCAGAAACGTCACCCAAGAGAATCTTGAGTAATCATCCGTAACTACAAAGTAGTACAAGTCACCAGCAATGCTCCTCGTACTGATTGGACCAAACAATCCATGTGAAGAAGCTCAAGAGGCAAGTAAATGGAATTAACTTTCTTAGCCTTATGAGCCTTCTTGGTCTGTTTTCCTTTCTCACAAGCGACACAAAAATCCAGTAATTGGAAGTTCTTAACGTTTACTCCATGCACTAGATCATTCTAGAACAAGTGATTCATCTTCCGATGATTGATGTGTCCCATTCTCTCCTATGCCAGGAGATGGAGTCTTCTCTGTTGCCTTTGACAAGAAGCATTGTACTTGATGATCAGTTGTGGAGGCCTTTGATAGATCCAAGACATATAGATCGTTATATCTTGAAGCAGACATTAAGAGTTGATCCTCCTGGATTACATATTCCTTCTTCAACACATAGCACTTCTTGTTGTCAAAGACTACCTTAAATCCTTTGTCAAAGATTTGGGATATAGAAAGTAAGTTATTTTGAAGTTGTTGAACATAGTTTACCTTATCAAACTTCATTTTCTGGTTCCCACTTCCCCTTGTGCAGTGATATAACCTCCTTTTTTCCAGCAAATGAAACGTGTCTTCCTTTAATTGTTTGAAATTTGATAAAGAGACAGGTTTCCAGTCATATGCCTTGATGCTCCGCTATCACAATCCAGGTATTTTAGAAGCACTATAGCGGACACGCTGCACATTTAAAGGAAATGATTAGCTTAGGTTAGGACACAAGCCTTAACTGGCTTGGGTGACCCAAGGCATCACACATCATAAATTCAACCCACTAACCATTTGAGGGTGAGGACAGATCTTTTTTCTTCTTGTTCTCGTTTTCAAACACTGTACTTGATTTTTCTTTCCATAGGCCAGTTTTGTGTAAGGCTTGTTTGTGATAACAAACGACTGGCTTATAGTTTGAACTTTATGTTCACTAATCCTTTTTGGTGGAGTGACAGAACTCCCTTTAGAAGACCTTGGTTTAGGATCATGAAGTTCAATTTTCTTTCTTGGTGTCTGATAATAAGGACAGTTAGAAGCAATTTGTCCATACTTTCCACAATTATAGCTTGATCTACTTTCAACGCGTTGGTGGAACAGTTTCTGTGGGGAAGTGTATGACACATGTGTAACTTTAGTTTGTTTGGTTTTGACACTTCTTGTTAGATGTTTTAGCTTCTTGAACAAAATTCATAGTTTGAACATTTTTAACATGTGTACCCGGTTGTTTATGTGGACTACGACATGGTGCACGAGGTTGGTTAACTTGTTTGGTCTTTTCGGGTTTAGAATTAGAGATGTTAGAACCTAACTTCACCTTAACATTTTCAAATTGCTCATCCAATTAACAATAGGCATCTTTCCTTTAGATTTTAAAGTGGCCTCCTTCTGTTTATTGGCAGATTCCATCGATTTACTCGTGGAATCTGGATCACTAACTAGAGGAGTGGACATCACATGATCCTTGATCGGATTGTTATTTATAGGTCTACATTTACCATTCAACAAGGTCACATGTGGTGGTGGAACCACTTTGTAACCCAAACCGTCCCCGTTGTTGCGTTCTTTCACTAAGTGCTGGACTAGGTGAGAAGAACTGGTCCAACTGTGCAGTTTTTGTCTAATTGAATTTACTTCGACTTCCAAAACTGCTTTTTCTTTCTTAGTTTCTTCTAGGGAGTTTAAATAGAACTTTACATCATTTTCTTGGTTAAAAGCAACAACTTCGGTTTCCCTTAGTTGTTTATTAACAGTTCTATTTTCTCTTTATAACTGTGCTCATTTTGTTTTAAAATCCAGTTAGCCTCTATGCCCAATTGTAAGTCATTTACTAACCTATCATTGTGATCTAATAACCTAGCAAATTTTGAATCTACGTTGTCTCTAAATTTATTACATTCATTACAAGCATGATTTTCAAAGTGTTGGTCTATGGTACTTACATGTGAAGACTCGGTTGAATCAGCCATCAATGTAGAGTTTGACTTCTCAGATGCTGGAGATTCTGAACCTGTAGCTCTAAGATCCACTTCATTTAGGTGAGTGACCACATTCGAAGTATCTTCATGATCTGACATTACTAGTTCAACTACTATATCACTTTCACTTACAGTGTCATCATCCAAAACCTCAACATTTGCAATGTTTGACTCACCCGGGGATACAAAACGAAAGGTACAATCTTGACCTTCGTCATCTTGTGCAGTCAAAGCCTTAGGATCTTTGCTTCATGACGCAGCTTCACTTGTGGGTTTGTCTTTACGGTTGAATGATGAAAAAGGATTACCGTTACCTGTCTTCTTAAGCTTCACACATTCACGTTTGAAGTGCCCCTTTTCTCCACAGTTGAAATAGGTAACTTTGGTTTTGTCAATACCAATAGTTGTATCCTTTGTAGCTACCAAGTTCTATCCAGTCTTCTTCACAAACTTCTTGGCTCCTCGAACAGCACTTGCCAACGCCCACATAATGTCCATTCTTTCTAATTCATTCTCGTCCACCTACTCGTAATCCTCATTAGCCAGATGGCAATTTTCGATTTTTCCTGCAACTAGACCATCATATAAATGAACAATCATAGCTAAGAGGTCCATATGCTTCTGTGGAACCTCCATAGCGATATTCCCGAGATTCTCGGTCTTCAACTTCGTCGCGTTTGATTCAGGTACTATATATTGGGTGCTAGATGACCCTAACGTTTCAGATCCTGAAGTAGAGGCTTGGGGAGAGGCTGTTGAACTTGACACATATGCAGTTTGAAGTGGTTGCTGAGCTTTTTGATGTGGAAGTTGAATTATACAGAAACGGGTTTTGATCATAAGATCCTTTCTAAGATCTGTACTTCATCCTCAGTTCCTCCTCTCTTAGTTTCAGGATGAAGTCATTTATGTCTAATTTTGCTAGTAAATTGTTCTGTCTCAAATTAGACACAACGAGTCCCACTTCTCTAGCAGACTATCGGCAAAGCTTGATACCTTATCTTCCATTGTCGTTGTAACCCCATGAGTGTGCAACTCACTCATTAAATGGTAGAATCGGTCTATGACATCATCCAAGCTCTCCTTACCATTGATAAGAAGTTATCGAACTCCTTCTTCAAAAGCTTTGAAAGAATTATATATGTACAAACAGAAGCCAATGTTCAAAGTCAAAGAAGAACAAGCAGATTACTTTGAATGATGAAGTCAAGGTTGAAGATAGAATTGAAGATAAAGTTAGCAGTCAAAGCTTGAAGAGTTTGACGACTGAAGACGATGTCAATCTTAGGGGGAGTATTGTTAAGTGCTCTAAGAAAGATTAACATGTTGTCTTTATTTGTCTTTTGATAGTTTGTAATAGTATAGGGACTATTTGTGTAATTTGTTAGTTCCTTTACTTTTTGTTTTCAGTATAAATAGCTTAGATTGCAGGTAGATAGTAACGAATACACAAGATATTCGAATCTGCTTTCATACTTGTAATTGTCGTAGCTTGATATTAGTGAAAACTTGAATTTTATTGATATCTTGTTTTGATTTGATTACTTTGTGTGAATTTCATTAAATTGTGTTTACAAATCATCATAGATTTATTCATTTAATCCTATCACTTTTCTTTTAGCTAAGATGTCCTCCACCCTCCTCTTTTTTAATACTTAAATAAAGACACCTAATTTAATTATAATCTAACCTATTCTCCCCCTATTATTCTAAAACCGAAAATGTTTTCGCGTTTTTAGATTTTAATACACGAAAAATAAAGAACAGTAAAATAAAATAAGAGAAATAAAAAGAAAAAAATAAAATTAAAATGGACTCTACGCGTCGGACGAGGTACTGTCATCTTCTGGAATCACTTCACATTTCTTTTTTAGCGCCGTTGACCTCTAACAGATATAACAATCTTGGTTTATCAAAAATTTTAACAATATAACAATCTTGGTTTATCAAAACTTTTGTGTAGAGGCCAGCGCATTGGAAGTCCGTATTAATTTTAACAACATCGATTAAATTTTTTTCAAAACAATCACGTATAAAGTGACATTTAATTCCGATGTGTTTTGTCTTAGGATGTTGGACACGATTTTTAGAAATGGCTATAGCAGCAGAATTATCAACAAATATAGGAGTGTTAGAGAATTTTAAACTGTAGTCTCGCATTTGCTGTTGAATCCACATGATTTGAGAACAGCAGCTTGCAGCAGTAATGTATTCAGCTTCACAAGTTGACAGAGCAACTAATGTCTGCTTCTTACACTGCCATGTGACTAATCTTCTCCCAAAGAATTGACATCCTGCTGGTGTTGACTTGTAGTTCATTTTGCAGCCGCCATAATCTGAGTCACTGTACATTGTAAGCTCAAAGTCATCATCATGAGGATACAGAACCCAAGTGTTGGCGTACCCTTCAGATAACGAAATATCCTTTTGACTCCTATGATGGTTGACTTTCAGTTTTGCCTAATATCTGGAGTAGAGACACGTCACGTACATGATATCAGGTCTTGAGGCAGTGAGGTACATGAGGGATCCGATCATTCCTCGGTACATGGTGGCATCCACCAGATCACCATTTTCGTCGGGTGCTACGTCGTGATTTGTAGCAAGTGGTGTCCCAGCTGTCGAAGCATTCTCCATATCGAACCGACTTAGGATATCACCTACATACTTGGTCTTATGTGGAAATATGCCCTTTGGTGTCTGATCCACCTGTAACCCGAGAAAGAACATCATCTCTCCCATGGCACTCATCTCAAATTTAGCTTTCATTTCTACTTCAAATTCTTTACATAGTTATTCATTCTTGGAACCGAAGATTATGTCATCAACATAAATTTGAACAAGCAGTAAGTCACCATCCTTTTCTTTGATGAATACTGTACAATCAATTACTCCTCTTCGAAAGCCATGTTTCATAAGATGAGTTGAGAGTCTTTCATACCATGCTCTTGGGGCTTGGTGGAGCCCGTAAAGAGCCTTGTCTAGTTTGTAAACTCTATCCCAATGATACGGATCCTCAAATCCTTTGGGTTGACTGACATACACTGTCTACCGGAATGAAGAAATGCACTCTTTACATCCAGTTGATAAACTTTAATCTTCATGTAAGAGGCATAGGCTAGGAATATACGGATTGCTTCCATTCTCGCCACAGGTGCAAAGACTTCATTGTAATCAATCCCCTTGAGTTGTCGAAATTCTTGAACTACAAGTCGAGCCTTGTTTTTTATTATGACCCCTTGGTCATCTTTCTTGCATTTCAAGACCCATTTGGTACCAATGACCATAGCACATTTAGGTCTACGCACCAGTGTCCATACACCTAACTTCTTGAATTGAAAAAGTTCTTCTTGCATGGCACTCACCCATGCCTCGTCGTTTAGGACTTCACTGACATATTTTGGCTCAAATTAAGACACAAAACATCGATACACACCATCGTGAAGATACCCCTTTTCCATTACCCAGGCATAATCAGCTGAGTATAGCTGATTTTTTGTCTGAACTCTTGATCTTACATCCCCAATGACATTGTCCAGAGGAGGATAAACATTTAAGAGTGATCCAAGAATGGTGGGATCAACTACCTCATTATCCAGGTTGTGAACCCCCGGTTCAGTATCTGAGGCAGTGGGAGTGTGAGGTACCGAAGTGTCAGAGGCATCAACATCAGATACTTGTGTACTTGTAGTAGTAGGACCTATTCCTCCTAATCCACCTGATCATTCTCCACGCCTTCATCATCAGAGGAAGAGTCACTTATTTCCAGTGATCCCCTTGAATGACTGGAAGACTTACCTTGTGAACCTAATGTTGTTGAGTCTTGTGACGGTGCGTTTAAGACATCATACATCATTTTGGTTGCTAACTCATCTTCAAGATGGGAGAGAAGGATGTTGAAGGACTTAAAGAATCCATCATAATCGAAAAAGAATGTGAATCCTTTGCCAACAGGGGGGTGGTGTATCTTTGAACGTCGACGTTGCACCACACACTTCTACTTGACCCGTTGCATTGTTGTAAACTCTCTTATTCGGTATGCTGTATCGTAGGAAAATTCCTTCTTCAGCCTTCTCGCTGAACTTCCCTGACTAAGTTTTCTTTAGAAGAGTACATGGTGCTCCAAACGGTTGAGGTAGTACTCTAGATTAGGTTTATGTCGTTGCAATAACTCGTAACACATTTTACCATGACGCTTGACCACCAGGACTCGATTTAGGTGTAACGTGCATTGGCAACTGCCTCATTCTAGAATTGAATGGGTAGTTTCGAGTCTACTAGCATCGTCCGAGCTGCCTCTATCAAGTTGCGATTCTTTCTCTCAGCAACTCTGTTCATTAGAGGAGTGTAGGCAGATGTGAACTGGTGTAGAATTCCTTTTTCTTTGCAGAATGCCTCCATCCGTTGGTTCTTGAACTCGGTACCGTTGTCTGAGCGAACTTGTCATACCTTCAGCTTGAAGAGTGACTCCAATGTAGTTACTAGCTCTTTGAATGATTCAAATGTCTCTGATTTGGATTTCAGAAACGTCACCCAAGAGAATCTTGAGTAATCATCCGTAACTACAAAGTAGTACAAGTCACCAGCAATGCTCCTCGTACTGATTGGACCAAACAGATCCATGTGAAGAAGCTCAAGAGGCAAGTAAATGGAATTAACTTTCTTAGCCTTATGAGCCTTCTTGGTCTGTTTTCCTTTCTCACAAGCGACACAAAAATCCAGTAATTGGAGGTTCTTAACGTTTACTCCATGCACTAGATCATTCTAGAACAAGTGATTCATCTTCCGATGATTGATGTGTCCCATTCTCCTATGCCAGGAGATGGAGTCTTTCTCTGTTGCCTTTGACAAGAAGCATTGTACTTGATGATCAGTTGTGGAGGCCTTTGATAGATCCAAGACATATAGATCGTTATATCTTGAAGCAGACATTAAGAGTTGATCCTCCTGGATTACATATTCCTTCTTCAACACATAGCACTTCTTGTTGTCAAAGACTACCTTAAATCCTTTGTCAAAGATTTGGGATATAGAAAGTAAGTTATTTTGAAGTTGTTGAACATAGTTTACCTTATCAAACTTCATTTCTGGATTCCCACTTCCCCTTGTGCAGTGATATAACCTCCTTTATTTCCAGCAAATGAAACGTGTCCTCCTTTAATTTGTTTGAAATTTGACAAGAGAGACAGGTTTCCAGTCATATGCCTTGATGCTCCGCTATCAACAATCCAGGTATTTTAGAAGCACTATAGCGGACACGCTGCACATTTAAAGGAAATGATTAGCTTAGGTTAGGGACACAAGCCTAACTGGCTTGGGTGACCCAAGGCATCACACATCATAAATTCAACCCACTAACCATTTGAGGGTGAGGACAGATCTTTTTTCTTCTTGTTCTCGTTTTCAAACACTGTACTTGATTTTTCTTTCCATAGGCCAGTTTTGTGTAAGGCTTGTTTGTGATAAACAAACGACTGGCTTATAGTTTGAACTTTATGTTCACTAATCCTTTTTGGTGGAGTGACAGAACTCCCTTTAGAAGACCTTGGTTTAGGATCATGAAGTTCAATTTTCTTTCTTGGTGTCTGATAATAAGGACAGTTAGAAGCAATTTGTCCATACTTTCCACAATTATAGCATGATCTACTTTCAACGCGTTGGTGGAACAGTTTCTGTGGGGAAGTGTATGACACATGTGTAACTTTAGTTTGTTTGGGTTTTGACACTTCTTGTTTAGATGTTTTAGCTTCTTGAACAAAATTCATAGTTTGAACATTTTTAACATGTGTACCCGGTTGTTTATGTGGACTACGACATGGTGCACGAGGTTGGTTAACTTGTTTGGTCTTTTCGGGTTTAGAATTAGAGATGTTAGAACCTAACTTCACCTTAACATTTTCAAATTGCTCATCCAATTAACAATAGGCATCTTTCCTTTAGATTTTAAAGTGGCCTCCTTCTGTTTATTGGCAGATTCCATCGATTTACTCGTGGAATCTGGATCACTAACTAGAGGAGTGGACATCATATGATCCTTGATCGGATTGTTATTTATAGGTCTACATTTACCATTCAACAAGGTCACATGTGGTGGTGGAACCACTTTGTAACCCAAACCGTCCCCGTTGTTGCGTTCTTTCACTAAGTGCTGGACTAGGTGAGAAGAACTGGTCCAACTGTGCAGTTTTTGTCTAATTGAATTTACTTCGACTTCCAAAACTGCTTTTTCTTTCTTAGTTTCTTCTAGGGAGTTTAAATAGAACTTTACATCATTTTCTTGGTTAAAAGCAACAACTTCGGTTTCCCTTAGTTGTTTATTTAACAGTTCTATTTTCTCTTTATAACTGTGCTCATTTTGTTTTAAAATCCAGTTAGCCTCTATGCCCAATTGTAAGTCATTTACTAACCTATCATTGTGATCTAATAACCTAGCAAATTTTGAATCTACGTTGTCTCTAAATTTATTACATTCATTACAAGCATGATTTTCAAAGTGTTGGTCTATGGTACTTACATGTGAAGACTCGGTTGAATCAGCCATCAATGTAGAGTTTGACTTCTCAGATGCTGGATATTCTGAACCTGTAGCTCTAAGATCCACTTCATTTAGGTGAGTGACCACATTCGAAGTATCTTCATGATCTGACATTACTAATTCAACTACTATATCACTTTCACTTACAGTGTCATAATCCAAAACCTCAACATTTGCAATGTTTGACTCACCCGGGGATACAAAACGAAAGGTACAATCTTGACCTTCGTCATCTTGTGCAGTCAAAGCCTTAGGATCTTTGCTTCATGACGCAGCTTCACTTGTGGGTTTGTCTTTACGGTTGAATGATGAGAAAGGATTACCGTTACCTGTCTTCTTAAGCTTCACACATTCACGTTTGAAGTGCCCCTTTTCTCCACAGTTGAAATAGGTAACTTTGGTTTTGTCAATACCAATAGTTGTATCCTTTGTAGCTACCAAGTTCTATCCAGTCTTCTTCACAAACTTCTTGGCTCCTCGAACAGCACTTGCCAACGCCCACATAATGTCCATTCTTTCTAATTCATTCTCGTCCACCTACTCGTAATCCTCATTAGCCAGATGGCAATTTTCGATTTTTCCTACAACTAGACCATCATATAAATGAACAATCATAGCTAAGAGGTCCATATGCTTCTGTGGAACCTCCATAGCGATATTCCCGAGATTCTCGGTCTTCAACTTCGTCGCGTTTGATTCAGGTACTATATATTGGGTGCTAGATGACCCTAACGTTTCAGATCCTGAAGTAGAGGCTTGGGGAGAGGCTGTTGAACTTGACACATATGCAGTTTGAAGTGGTGTTGCTGAGCTTTTTGATGTGGAAGTTGAATTATACAGAAACGGGTTTTGATCATAAGATCCTTTCTAAGATCTGTACTTCATCCTCAGTTCCTCCTCTCTTAGTTTCAGGATGAAGTCATTATGTCTAATTTTGCTAGTAAATTGTTCTGTCTCAAATTAGACACAACGAGTCCCACTTCTCTAGCAGACTATCGGCAAAGCTTGATACCTTATCTTCCATTGACGTTGTAACCCCATGAGTGTGCAACTCACTCATTAAATGGTAGAATCGGTCTATGACATCATCCAAGCTCTCCTTACCATTGATAAGAAGTTATCGAACTCCTTCTTCAAAAGCTTTGAAAGAATTATATGTACAAACAGAAGCCAATGTTCAAAGTCAAAGAAGAACAAGCAGATTACTTTGAATGATGAAGTCAAGGTTGAAGATAGAATTGAAGATAAAGTTAGCAGTCAAAGCTTGAAGAGTTTGACGACTGAAGACGATGTCAATCTTAGGGGGAGTATTGTTAAGTGCTCTAAGAAAGATTAACATGTTGTCTTTATTTGTCTTTTGATAGTTTGTAATAGTATAGGGACTATTTGTGTAATTTGTTAGTTCCTTTACTTTTTGTTTTCAGTATAAATAGCTTAGATTGCAGGTAGATAGTAACGAATACACAAGATATTCGAATCTGCTTTCATACTTGTAATTGTCGTAGCTTGATATTAGTGAAAACTTGAATTTTATTGATATCTTGTTTTGATTTGATTACTTTGTGTGAATTTCATTAAATTGTGTTTACAAATCATCATAGATTTATTCATTTAATCCTATCACTTTTCTTTTAGCTAAGATGTCCTCCTCCCTCCTCTTTTTTAATACTTAAATAAAGACACCTAATTTAATTATAATCTAACCTATTCTCCCCCTATTATTCTAAAACCGAAAATGTTTTCGCGTTTTTAGATTTTAATACACGAAAAATTAAGAACAGTAAAATAAAATAAGAGAAATAAAAAGAAAAAAATAAAATTAAAATGGACTCTACGCATCGGACGAGGTACTGTCATCTTCTGGAATCACTTCACATTTCTTTTTTAGCGCCGTTGACCTCTAACAGATATAACAATCTTGGTTTATCAAAACAATTTTAACAATATAACAATTTGGTTCATCAAAACTTTTGTGTAGAGGCCAGCGCATTGAAAGTCCGTATTAATTTTAACAACATCGATTAATTTTTTTCAAAACATCACGTATAAAGTGACATTTAATTCCGATGTGTTTTGTCTTAGGATGTTGGACACGATTTTTAGAAATGGCTATAGCAGCAGAATTATCAACAAATATAGGAGTGTTAGAGAATTTCAAACTGTAGTCTCGCATTTGCTGTTGAATCCACATGATTTGAGAACAGCAGCTTGCAGCAGTAATGTATTCAACTTCACAAGTTGACAGAGCAACTAATGTCTGCTTCTTACACTGCCATGTGACTAATCTTCTCCCAAAGAATTGACATCCTGCTGGTGTTGACTTGTAGTTCATTTTGCAGCCGCCATAATCTGAGTCACTGTACATTGTAAGCTCAAAGTCATCATCATGAGGATACAGAACCCAAGTGTTGGCGTACCCTTCAGATAACGAAATATCCTTTTGACTCCTATGAGATGGTTGACTTTCAGTTTTGCCTAATATCTGGAGTAGAGACACGTCACGTACATGATATCAGGTCTTGAGGCAGTGAGGTACATGAGGGATCCGATCATTCCTCGGTACATGGTGGCATCCACCAGATCACCATTTTCGTCGGGCTACGTCGTGATTTGTAGCAAGTGGTGTCCCAGCTGTCGAAGCATTCTCCATATCGAACCGACTTAGGATATCACCTACATACTTGGTCTTATGTGGAAATATGCCCTTTGGTGTCTGATCCACCTGTAACCCAAGAAAACATCATCTCTCCCATGGCACTCATCTCAAATTTAGCTTTCATTTCTACTTCAAATTCTTTACATAGTTATTCATTCTTGGAACCGAAGATTATGTCATCAACATAAATTTGAACAAGCAGTAAGTCACCATCCTTTTCTTTGATGAATACTGTACAATCAATTACTCCTCTTCGAAAGCCATGTTTCATAAGATGAGTTGAGAGTCTTTCATACCATGCTCTTGGGGCTTGGTGGAGCCCGTAAAGAGCCTTGTCTAGTTTGTAAACTCTATCCCAATGATACGGATCCTCAAATCCTTTGGGTTGACTGACATACACTGTCTACCGGAATGAAGAAATGCACTCTTTACATCCAGTTGATAAACTTTAATCTTCATGTAAGAGGCATAGGCTAGGAATATACGGATTGCTTCCATTCTCGCCACAGGTGCAAAGACTTCATTGTAATCAATCCCCTTGAGTTGTCGAAATTCTTGAACTACAAGTCGAGCCTTGTTTTTTATTATGACCCCTTGGTCATCTTTCTTGCATTTCAAGACCCATTTGGTGCCAATGACCATAGCACATTTAGGTCTACGCACCAGTGTCCATACACCTAACTTCTTGAATTGAAAAAGTTCTTCTTGCATGGCACTCACCCATGCCTCGTCGTTTAGGACTTCACTGACATATTTTGGCTCAAATTAAGACACAAAACATCGATACACACCATCGTGAAGATACCCCTTTTCCATTACCCAGGCATAATCAGCTGAGTATAGCTGTTTTTTGTCTGAACTCTTGATCTTACATCCCCAATGACATTGTCCAGAGGAGGATAAACATTTAAGAGTGATCCAAGAATGGTGGGATCAACTACCTCATTATCCAGGTTGTGAACCCCCGGTTCAGTATCTGAGGCAGTGGGAGTGTGAGGTACCGAAGTGTCAGAGGCATCAACATCAGATACTTGTGTACTTGTAGTAGTAGGAACCTATTCCTCCTAATCCACCTGATCATTCTCCACGCCTTCATCATCAGAGGAAGAGTCACTTATTTCCAGTGATCCCCTTGAATGACTGGAAGACTTACCTTGTGAACCTAATGTTGTTGAGTCTTGTGACGGTGCGTTTAAGACATCATACATCATTTTGGTTGCTAACTCATCTTCAAGATGGGAGAGAAGGATGTTGAAGGACTTAAAGAATCCATCATAATCGAAAAAGAATGTGAATCCTTTGCCAACAGGGGGTGGTGTATCTTTGAACGTCGACGTTGCACCACACTTCTACTTGACCCGTTGCATTGTTGTAAACTCTCTTATTCGGTATGCTGTATCGTAGGAAAATTCCTTCTTCAACCTTCTCGCTGAACTTCCCTGACTAAGTTTTCTTTAGAAGAGTACATGGTGCTCCAAACGGTTTGAGGTACTCTAGATTAGGTTTATGTCGTTGCAATAACTCGTAACACATTTTACCATGACGCTTGACCACCAGGACTCGATTTAGGTGTAACGTGCATTGGCAACTGCCTCATTCTAGAATTGAATGGGTAGTTTCGAGTCTACTAGCATCGTCCGAGCTGCCTCTATCAAGTTGCGATTCTTTCTCTCAGCAACTCTGTTCATTAGAGGAGTGTAGGCAGATGTGAACTGGTGCAGAATTCCTTTTTCTTTGCAGAATGCCTCCATCCGTTGGTTCTTGAACTCGGTACCGTTGTCTGAGCGAACTTGTCATACCTTCAGCTTGAAGAGTGACTCCAATGTAGTTACTAGCTCTTTGAATGATTCAAATGTCTCTGATTTGGATTTCAGAAACGTCACCCAAGAGAATCTTGAGTAATCATCCGTAACTACAAAGTAGTACAAGTCACCAGCAATGCTCCTCGTACTGATTGGACCAAACAGATCCATGTGAAGAAGCTCAAGAGGCAAGTAAATGGAATTAACTTTCTTAGCCTTATGAGCCTTCTTGGTCTGATTTCCTTTCTCACAAGCAACACAAAAATCCAGTAATTGGAAGTTCTTAACGTTTACTCCATGCACTAGATCATTCTAGAACAAGTGATTCATCTTCCGATGATTGATGTGTCCCATTCTCCTATGCCAGGAGATGGAGTCTTTCTCTGTTGCCTTTGACAAGAAGCATTGTACTTGATGATCAGTTGTGGAGGCCTTTGATAGATCTAAGACATATAGATCGTTATATCTTGAAGCAGACATTAAGAGTTGATCCTCCTGGATTACATATTCCTTCTTCAACACATAGCACTTCTTGTTGTCAAAGACTACCTTAAATCCTATGTCAAAGATTTGGGATATAGAAAGTAAGTTATTTTGAAGTTGTTGAACATAGTTTACCTTATCAAACTTCATTTTCTGGTTTCCCACTTCCCCTTGTGCAGTGATATAACCTCCTTTATTTCCAGCAAATGAAACGTGTCCTCCTTTAATTTGTTTGAAATTTGACAAGAGAGACAGGTTTCCAGTCATATGCCTTGATGCTCCGCTATCAACAATCCAGGTATTTTAGAAGCACTATAGCGGACACGCTGCACATTTAAAGGAAATGATTAGCTTAGGTTAGGGACACAAGCCTTAACTGGCTTGGGTGACCCAAGGCATCACACATCATAAATTCAACCCCTAACCATTTGAGGGTGAGGACAGATATTTTTTCTTCTTGTTCTCGTTTTCAGACACTGTACTTGATTTTTCTTTCCATAGGCCAGTTTTGTGTAAGGCTTGTTTGTGATAAACAAACGACTGGATTATAGTTTGAACTTTATGTTCACTAATCCTTTTTGTGGAGTGACAGAACTCCCTTTAGAAGACCTTGGTTTAGGATCATGAAGTTCAATTTTCTTTCTTGGTGTCTGATAATAAGGACAGTTAGAAGCAATTTGTCCATACTTTCCACAATTATAGCATGATCTACTTTCAACGCGTTGGTGGAACAGTTTCTGTGGGGAAGTGTATGACACATGTGTAACTTTAGTTTGTTTGGGTTTTGACACTTCTTGTTTAGATGTTTTAGCTTCTTGAACAAAATTCATAGTTTGAACATTTTTAACATGTGTACCCGGTTGTTTATGTGGACTACGACATGGTGCACGAGGTTGGTTAACTTGTTTGGTCTTTTCGGTTTTAGAATTAGAGATGTTAGAACCTAACTTCACCTTAACATTTTCAAATTGCTCATCCAAATTAACAATAGGCATCTTTCCTTTAGATTTTAAAGTGGCCTCCTTCTGTTTATTGGCAGATTCCATCGATTTACTCGTGGAATCTGGATCACTAACTAGAGGAGTGGACATCACATGATCCTTGATCGGATTGTTATTTATAGGTCTACATTTACCATTCAACAAGGTCACATGTGTGGTGGAACCACTTTGTAACCCAAACCGTCCCCGTTGTTGCGTTCTTTCACTAAGTGCTGGACTAGGTGAGAAGAACTGGTCCAACTGTGCAGTTTTTGTCTAATTGAATTTACTTCGACTTCCAAAACTGCTTTTCCATTCTTAGTTTCTTCTAGGGAGTTTAAATAGAACTTTACATCATTTTCTTGGTTAAAAGCAACAACTTCGGTTTCCCTTAGTTGTTTATTTAACAGTTCTATTTTCTCTTTATAACTGTGCTCATTTTGTTTTAAAATCCAGTTACCTCTATGCCCAATTGTAAGTCATTTACTAACCTATCATTGTGATCTAATAACCTAGCAAATTTTGAATCTACGTTGTCTCTAAATTTATTACATTCATTAAAAGCATGATTTTCAAAGTGTTGGTCTATGGTACTTACATGTGAAGACTCGGTTGAATCAGCCATCAATGTAGAGTTTGACTTCTCAGATGCTGGAGATTCTGAACCTGTAGCTCTAAGATCCACTTCATTTAGGTGAGTGACCACATTCGAAGTATCTTCATGATCTGACATTACTAGTTCAACTACTATATCACTTTCACTTACAGTGTCATCATCCAAAACCTCAACATTTGCAATGTTTGACTCACCCGGGGATACAAAACGAAAGGTACAATCTTGACCTTCGTCATCTTGTGCAGTCAAAGCCTTAGGATCTTTGCTTCATGACGCAGCTTCACTTGTGGGTTTGTCTTTACGGTTGAATGATGAGAAAGGATTACCGTTACCTGTCTTCTTAAGCTTCACACATTCACGTTTGAAGTGCCCCTTTTCTCCACAGTTGAAATAGGTAACTTTGGTTTTGTCAATACCAATAGTTGTATCCTTTGTAGCTACCAAGTTCTATCCAGTCTTCTTCACAAACTTCTTGGCTCCTCGAACAGCACTTGCCAACGCCCACATAATGTCCATTCTTTCTAATTCATTCTCGTCCACCTACTCGTAATCCTCATTAGCCAGATGGCAATTTTCGATTTTTCCTGCAACTAGACCATCATATAAATGAACAATCATAGCTAAGAGGTCCATATGCTTCTGTGGAACCTCCATAGCGGTATTCCCGGGATTCTCGGTCTTCAACTTCGTCGCGTTTGATTCAGGTACTATATATTGGGTGCTAGATGACCCTAACGTTTCAGATCCTGAAGTAGAGGCTTGGGGAGAGGCTGTTGAACTTGACACATATGCAGTTTGAAGTGGTGTTGCTGAGCTTTTTGATGTGGAAGTTGAATTATACAGAAACGGGTTTTGATCATAAGATCCTTTCTAAGATCTGTACTTCATCCTCAGTTCCTCCTCTCTTAGTTTCAGGATGAAGTCATTTATGTCTAATTTTGCTAGTAAATTGTTCTGTCTCAAATTAGACACAACGAGTCCCACTTCTCTAGCAGACTATCGGCAAAGCTTGATACCTTATCTTCCATTGACGTTGTAACCCCATGAGTGTGCAACTCACTCATTAAATGGTAGAATCGGTCTATGACATCATCCAAGCTCTCCTTACCATTGATAAGAAGTTATCGAACTCCTTCTTCAAAGCTTTCACCTTTAGAGCTTTTAACGATGCATTCCCGTCATATTGTTTTTCCAGAGCCTCCCATAATTTTTTTGCCCATTTATTCTCATAAACTGATGGAACATATCCTTAGGTATCGACTGAGTCAACAAAGCATACACCTTCTTCTCAGCATTGTACTTCACCTTCTGGCTATCAGTCATACCGCCTAGAGTAAGTTTGACGCCATCAGCACCAACCGGCATACTATAACTAGTCTCGATTGATTCCCACAGATTGGGATCAACACCATTTAGATAAATTTTTAACCTTTGCTTCCATTGTGGGTAATCGTCTAATGTGATAAACTTAGGTGGCTTATTGCGATTCCTAATCTCATTTCCCAGAAGTAACAGGTTGTGGATATGCGAGTCCCTACCTGCAGTAAACGCTAAGTACTGATCTTCCATTTCTTTATATTTTGAGAGTCAGAACAAAACCGTTTCACTGGTGCTAATAAAGAGATGCGATTAGGTCGATCGCGCGGATGGACTAATGCGGATGTATCAATTGTGCGATTGAACGAATGTGGATGAGTCAATCGTGCGATTGAGCAAGTGCGGTTGGACAATGCGAATGGGGTGTTCAGTCGTACGAATGGATGTGCGACTGAGTTCAATCGTGCGTATGGGAGGTGCGATTAAGTTCAGTCGTGTGATTGAGCCAATCATGTGATTGAGGTAGTTGGATTTGAAAATTCGAAGATTTTTGGTATTTTGACACAAAAATACGATTTTTCACCAACCCTAATCTGCGGTAAGCCGAAAAACATGAACTTTTAGATCTGGAGACACTGAAAAACAGTGTTTTACTCATAAAAATGTTCTTTTTGAATGTAAAAACGTGAGATTTACACCAAAAACGATTGAATCACATGCACAATCAAGAGCCAAAGCTCTGATACCACTTGTTAGGACCGTTCTCTTATGGAGTACTAATTGATTATACGCGTATACCAACTCAAATTAGGGAGAACACAGTTCACATCAATCCAACGATTAATGAAACATTACTAATGATTAGAACACGATCAACTATGATCTATGAACTTGGAAAAGGTCTTCTTGAGTCTGTGGATGGCTAGGGTACGATTATATGCGTAGGTATTCGAATTGTTTCATTTTTCCACGAAATAGGTGGTATTTATAGGTTAGGGTTTTCCATTCGTACGACTGAACTATTAGCAAGGTTTAGTCGTGTGACTGAAGCATGCGATTGATCCATCCGCACGACTAAAGGTCCAGTCGTGCGACTGAGTCAATCTTATGTCTCAATCATGCGACTGATCCAGTCTCCTGGTTCAGTCGTGCGACTAGTCTATTAGCATGAAGTATTCATGTGTATGGTCCATTACCATGGTCCATTCGCATGAGAACTTCACAAGATTAAGTTTGAACATGTTTCTCAATCATTATTGACTAAGAACTATGTATAATAACCAAAAACCTATATAGTTAGTTCAACATGTGTAACTTTAGTTTGTTTGGGTTTTGACACTTCTTGTTTAGATGTTTTAGCTTCTTGAACAAAATTCATAGTTTGAACATTTTTAACATCCGTACCCTGTTGTTTATGTGGACTACGACATGGTGCACGAGGTTGGTTAACTTGTTTGGTATTTTTGGGTTCAGAATTAGAGATGTTAGAACCTGACTTCACCTTAACCTTTTCAAATTACACATCCAAATTAACAATAGGCATCTTTCCTTTAGATTTTAAAGTGGCCTCCTTCTGTTTATTGGCAGATTCCACCGATTTACTAGTGGAATCTGGATCACTAACTAGAGGAGTGGACACCACATGATCCTTGATTGGATTGTTATTTATAGGTCTACATTTACCATTCAACAAGGTCACATGTGGTGGTGGAACCACTTTGTAACCAAAACATTCCCCTTTGTTGTGTTCTTTCACTAAGTGCTGGACTATGTGAGAAGAACTGGTCCAACTATGCAGTTTTTGTCTAATTGAATTTACTTTGACTTCCAAAAATGCTTTTCCTTTCTTAGTTTCTTCTAGGAAGTTTAGATAGAACTTTATGTCATTTGCTTGGTTAAAAGCAATAACTTCGGTTTCCCTTAGTTGTTTATTTAACAGTTCTATTTTCTCTTTATAACTGTGCTCATTTTGTTTTAAAATCAGGTTAGCCTCTGTGCCCAGTTCCAAGTCATTTACTAAGCTATCATTGTGATCTAATAACCTAGCAAAATTTGAATCTATGCTGTCTCTAAATTTTTTACATTCATTACAATCAAGATTTTCAAAGTGTTAGTATGTGGTACTTACATGTGAAGACTCGGTTGAATCAACCATCAGTGCGGAGTTTGACTTCTCAGATGCTGGAGATTCTGAACCTGTAGTTCTGATATCCTATTCATTCATGTGAGTGACCACATTAGCAGTATCTTCATGATCTGACATTACTAGTTCAACTACTATATCACCTTCACTTACAGTGTCATCATCCAAAACCTCAACATTTGCAATGTTTGACTCACCTGGGGATACAAAACGAAAGGTACAATCTTGACCTTCATCATCTTGTGCAGTCAAAGCCTTAGGATCTTTGCTTCATGATGCAGCTTCACTTGTGGGTTTGTCTTTACGGTTGAATGATGAGAAAGGATTACCGTTACCTGTCTTCTTAAGCTTCACACATTCACGTTTGAAGTGCCCCTTTTCTCCACAGTTGAAATAGGTAACTTTGGTTTTGTCGAAACCAATAGTTGTATCCTTTGTAGCTATCAAGTTCTATCCAATCTTCTTCACAAAATTCTTGGCTCCTCGAACAGCACTTGCCAACGCCCACATAATGTCCATTCTTTCTAATTCCTTCTCGTCCACCTACTCGTAATCCTCATTAGCTAGATGGCAATTTTCGATTTTTCCTGCAACTAGACCATCATATAAATGAACAATCGTAGCTAAGAGGTCCATATGCTCCTTTGGAACCTCCATAGTGATATTCCCGAGATTCTCGGTCTTCAACTTCGTCACGTTTGATTCAGGTACTATATATTGGTGCTAAATGACCGTAACGTTTTAGATCCTGAAGTAGAGGCTTGGGGAGAGGCTGTTGAACTTGACACATACGCAGTTTGAAGTGGTGTTGCTGAGCTTTTTGATGTGGAAGTTGAATTATACAGAAACGGGTTTTGATCATAAGATCCTTTCTAAGATCTGTACTTCATCCTCAGTTCCTCCTCTCTTAGTTTCAGGATGAAGTCATTTATGGCTAATTTTGCTAGTAAATTGTTCTGTCTCAAATTAGACACAACGAGTCCCACTTCTCTAGCAGACTATCGGCAAAGCTTGATACCTTATCTTCCATTGACGTTGTAACCCCATGAGTGTGCAACTCACTCATTAAATGGTAGAATCGGTCTATGACATCATCCAAGCTCTCCTTACCATTGATAAGAAGTTATCGAACTCCTTCTTCAAAGCTTTCACCTTTAGAGCTTTTAATGATGCATTCCCGTCATATCGTTTTTCCAGAGCATCCCATATTTTTTTGCCTATTTATTCTCATAAACTGATAGAATATATCCTTAGGTATCGACTGAGTCAACAAAGCATACACCTTCTTCTCACCATTGTACTTCACCTTCTGGCTATCAGTCATACCGCCTAGAGTAAGTTTGACGCCATCAGCACCAACCGGCATACTATAACTAGTCTCGATTGATTCCCACAGATTGGGATCAACACCATTTAGATTTTTTATTTTTAACCTTTGCCTCCATTGTGGGTAATCGTCTAATGTGATAAGCTTAGGTGGCTTATTGTGATTCCCAATCTCATTTCCCAGAAGTAACAGTTGTGGATATGCGAGTCCCTACCTGCAGTAAACGCCAAGTACTGATCTTCCATTTCTTTATATTTTGAGAGTCAGAACAAAACCGTTTCACTGGTGCTAATAAAGAGATGCGATTAGGTCGATCGTGTGGATGGACTAATGCGGATGCATCAATCGTGCGATTGAACCAATGTGGATGAGTCAATCGTGTGATTGAGCAAGTGCGGTTGGACAATGCGAATGGGGTGTTCAGTCGTACGAATGGATGTGCGACTGAGTTCAATCGTGCGTATGGGAGGTGCGACTAAGTTCAGTCGTGCGATTGAGGCTGTTGGATGTGAAAATTCAAAGATTTTGGGTACTTTGACATAAAAATACGATTTTTCACGAACCCTAATCTACTGTAAGCCGAAAAACGTGAACTTTTAGATCTGGAGACACTGAAAAACAATGTTTTACTCAAAAAAGATGGTTTTTTGATTGTAAAAACGTGAGATTTACACCGAAAACGATTGAATCACATGCAAAATCAAGAGCCAAAGCTCTGATACCACTTGTTAGGACCGTTCTCGTATGGAGTACTAACTGATTATACGCGTATACCAACTCAAATAATGTGGAATCCTATTTGATTGGCGATCCAATCAGAGAGAAAACAGTTCAGATGAGTCTAACGATTAATGAAACATTACTAGTGATTAGAACAAGAACAACTGTGATCTATGAACTTGGAAAAGGTCTTCTTGACTCTCTGGACGGCTAGGGTACGATTATATGCGTAGGTATTCGAATTGTTTTGTTTTTCCATGAATTAGGTTGTATTTATAGGTTAGGGTTTTCCATTCGTACGACTAAACCATTAGCATGGTTTAGTCGTGCGACTGAAGCATGCGATTGATCCATCTGCACGACTAAAGGTCCAGTCGTGCGACTAAGTCAATCTTATGTCTCAATCATGCGACTGATTTAGTCTCCTGGTTCAATCGTGCAACTGGTCCATTAGCATGAAGTATTCATGCGTATGGTCCATTAGCATGAAGTATTCATGCGTATGGTCCATTCGCATGAGAACTTCACACGATTAAGTTTGAACATGTTTTCTCAATCATTATTGACTAAGAACTATGTACAATAACCAAAAACCTATATAGTTAGTTCAATATACTTTCTTACACAATAAACAATGAAATATTAAACATTATATGTGTCAACCACACATTGCAAACAGCTTTCGTGTCTAGTTCATCTGCTCCTTCTAAAACCAACACCTCAGGAACAAAAACATCAGGGTCATCTACTACCCAATATATAGTTCCTGAAAACAATACTACGAAGTTGAAGACCGAGAATCTTGGTAATATCACAGTGGAAGTGGCTAAGGAGCATATGGATCTTCTAGCAGCAGTGGTACAATCCTATTATGGTTTAGTTTCCAGGAAGATTGGAAATTGTCATCTTGCAGATGAAGATTACGAGCAAGTTGATGAAAATGAGCTAGAGAGAATGGACATCATGTGAGCCTTGGCGAGTGCTGTCAGAAGGGCTAAGAAGTTTGTGAAAAAGACGGGACAGAATCTAGTAGCCACTAACGATGCATCCTTTGGTTTTGACAAAACCAAAGTTACATGCTTTAACTATGGTGAAAGGGGCATTATAAACGTGAATGTGTAAAGCCCAAGAACAAGGACACGATTGGAACCACATCTTCAAGCAAAGAGACAAAGGCCTTGACTGCTCAAGGAGATGAAGGGCAAGACTGGTCCTTCCGATTTGTGTCTCCGGGTGAATCAAACGTTACCTGTGTTGAGGCATTGGATGATGGATCTGCAAGTGACGGTGAGATCACAGCTGAGCAAGCAATGTCAGATATAGAAGAAGCTATGAACATGGTAAATCACTTGGTTGAGGAAGAACTCAGAGCAAGAAGTTCAGAATCTCCAGCCACCGAAGGGTCTAATTCTGCTTTGATGGCTGATACAACTAATTCATCACAGGTAAGTTCTACCAACCATTTAATTTGAAAAACATGATTGTTCTAAATGTGACGAAATTAGGGATAGCATAGATCTAAAATTTGCTAGGTTATTAGAACATAATGATAACTTAGTAAATGATTTACAACTTTGCACTGAGGCAAACCGTATCTTAAAATAAAATGAGTGCAGTTTTAAAGAAAAGATAGAACTTTTGGAGAAACAACTAAGGGAAACCAAGGTTGTTGCTCTAAATCAATCAAATGATATAAAGTTTTATTTAAATTCTTTAGAAAAAACCAAAAAGGAAAAAGCAGTTTTAAAAGTCGAAGTTGATACTTTAAAACAAAAACCGTATAGTTGGGCTAGTTCTTCTCACATAGTTCAAAATTTGGTGAAAGAATGAAACAATGGGGAAGGTTTGGGTTACAAAGTAATACCTCAACCATGTGAGATCCTTTCAAAAACAAAATGTAGACCTATCAATAACAACCCAGTTAAGATCATGTCGTGTCCACTCCTTTGGTTAGTGATCTTGATTTCACGGGTAAACCGGTGAATTCTATCACTAAACAGAATGAGTCTACTTTGAAATTAAAAGGAAAAATGACTATAGAAAATTTGGATGATAAATTTGAAAAGGTTAATTTAAAGTTAGGTTCACACACGTCTACTTCTGAACCAAAAATGAGTAAACCAGTTAACCAAACACGTCTTACACATCAAATTCCAAATAAATTGAAGGTTAAAGATGTCAAAAATGTTTAAACAATTATATTTGTTAAAGAAGACGAAACATCTCAAAGAGATCTGACTAAACCCAACCAGACTCATCTCACACATGTACCAAACTCAACTCCACAAAAAATAGTTTCCGTAACCTGTAGAAGGGAGATCATGCTACAGTTGTGGAAAAAGAGGACATATTTCTTCTAAATGTCCTTATTATCAGACTCCTAAAAAGAAAATTGAACTTTATGATACAAAACCAAGTTTTTCTAAAGGAGATCTATTACTCCAACTAAGATTAATAGTGAACCTAAAGTTCAAACTATGAGCCAGTCGTCTGTTAATCACAAACATGCCTTACATAAAACTAGTTTATGGAATGAAAAATCAAGTAAGTTATCTGATAATGAGAACAAGAAGAAGAACGATGGGCCCTCATCCTCTAATGGACAGTGGGTTGAGTTCATGATGTGTTATTCCTCTGGGTCACCCAAGCCAGTTAAGGCTTGGGTCCCAAACCTGAACTGATCAATTCCTTTGAATGTGCAGGGTGGCCGCTACAACGCTATCACTAATACTTGGATTGTTGATAGTGGGGCGTTTAGGCACATGACCGGGAACACGTCTCTCCTTTTCAGTGTCAAACAATTTAAAGGGGAACATGTATCATATGCTGAGAATAAAGGAGGTTACATCACATCACAAGGGGAAGTGGGAAACGAGAAAGTTAAGTTTGACAAGGTCAACTACATTTAGTACCTACAGAACAACTTACTTTCTATCTCCCAGATCAGTGATAAAGGATTCAAAGTTGTATTTGACGACAAGATGTGCTACATGTTGAAGAAGGATTATGTTATCCTGGCAGAAAAAGTCTTAATGTCAGCTTCAAATTATAATGATTTGTATGTCTTGGATCTCTCAAAGGCCTCCACAACGGAGAACACTATCCAATGCTTCTTGTCAAAAGCAACAGACAGGGACTCAGTCTCGTGGCATAGGAGAAAGGGACACATTAATCATAGGAATATGAATAATTTGATTCAGAATGATTTAGTGAATGAAGTAACAGTGAAGAATTTCCAGCTTCTGGATTTTTGCGTAGCATGTAAGAAAGGGAAATAAACCAAGAAGTCTCACAAGGCAAAGAAAGTTAACTCAATTGACCTTCCTTTTGAGCTTCTACATATGTATCTGTTTGGCCCAGTCAACACAAAGAGCATTGCTGGAGATTTGTACTGTTACGTAGTAATAGATGATTACTCAAGATTTTCTTGGGTGATGTTTCTGAAATCCAAATCAGAGACATTTGAATCATTCAAACATCTAGTAACTACATTGGAATCACTCTACAAGCTGAAAGTAAGACAGATTCGATCAGACAACAGAACAGAGTTCAAGAATCAGTGGATGGAGGCGTTCTGTAGAGAGAAAGGAATTGAACATCAATTTACGTATGCCTACACTCCACAGATGAATAGGGTTGCTGAATAAAGAATCGGAGCTTGATAGAGATAGCAAGAACGATGCTAGCCGACTCTAAACTGCCTATTCATTTTTGGAACGAGGTAGTGGCCAATGCATGCTACACTCTCAATAGAGTCTTGGTGGTTAAAAGTCATGGTAAAACATGTTATGAGCTGCTCCAGCGACGTAAACCAAACTTGGAGTATCTCAAACCATTTGGAGCACTGTGCATGCTGCTAAAGAAAACTCAAAGTGGGAAGTTTAGTTAGAAGGCTGAAGAAGGTGTTTGTCTCGAATATAGTATACCAGACAAGAGAGTTTATAGCAACTCAACGGGTCAGGTAGAAGTGTGGTGCAATGTGGATGTTCAAAGATACACCACCCCCTGCTAGAAAAGAACCTTCATTCTTCTTCGACTATGATGGATTTTTCAATTCTTTCAACTTACCTCCCTCCCTTCCTCATGATGAGTTATCGACGAAAATGATGTACGACGTTCTTAACACTCCTCCAAAAGACTCGACAACATCAGTTCCACTAGACGATTCTTCTAGTCCTTTAGGGGGGAGCTGGATGTAAGTGACTCCTCCCCTGATGATGAAGCAGTGGAGACTAAAAATGTGGACCAGGAGGAATAGGTTCCTACTAATGAAAGTACACAAGCATCAGATCTTGATGCCTTTGACATTTCTGAACCTCATACACCTACAGCTACAGATACAGAACCAAGAATTCAAAATCTAGATCAGGAAGTAGTTGTTCCCACCACTCCTGGATCTTGAATCAATGTGTATCATCCCTTGGACAACATCATTGGGGATGTACTATCAGGATTGCAGACCCGAAATTAGCTATACTCAGCTGATTACGCCTCATTCATGGAAAAAGGTTATCTTCATGATGGTGCTTATCGATGTTTTGTGTCTCAACTTGAGCCAAAATATGTAAGTGACACCTTAAACAATGTGGCATGGGTTAGTGCTATGTAAGAAGAACTTCTATAGTTCAAGAAGTTAGGAGTATGGATGATGGTGGATAAACCAAAAGGTGCTAAGGTCATTGGCACTAAACGGGTCTTGAAATGCAAGAAGATGACCAAGGGGTTATAATGAGAAACAAGGCTCGACTTGTGGTTCAAGGGTTTAGACAAGTCGAAGGCATTGACTACAATGAAGTGTTTGCACCTGTGGCTCGGATGGAAGCAATCCATATCTTTCTATCCTATGCATCCGACATGAAGATTAAAGTCTATCAACTAGATGTGAAAAGTGCATACCTTCATGGTGAAATCTGTGAGACAGTCTACGTTACTCAAATCGAAGGATTCGAGGACCCTTATCATCAGGATAGAGAGTACAAACTGGACAAGGCTCTCTACGGGCTCCATCCAGCCCCTAGAGCCTGGTATGAGAAACTCTCAACTCATCTAGCGAAACATGGTTTTCACAAAGGAGTAATTAACTGTATGTTATTCATCAAAGTAAAAGATGGTGATTTACTACTGGTACAGATATATGTGGACGACATAATCTTCGGTTCCAAGAATGAAGAATTATGTAACGAATTTGAATCTGTATTGAAAGCAGAGTTTGAGATGAGTGCCATGGGGGAGATGAAGTTCTTCCTTGGATTACAGGTGGATCAGACACCAAAAGGAATCTTCCTACATCAGTCCAAATATGTAGGTGATATCCTTAGTTGGTTCGACATGGAGAATGCTATAGTTTCTAGAACTCCACTTGCCACTAACCATGATGTGGCCCCCGACGAAAATGGTGATCTGGTTGATGCTACCATGTACAGAGGACTGATCGGATCCCTAATGTACCTCACAGCCTCTCGTCCTGATATTATGTATGCTACGTGTCTTTGTTCCAGATATCCAAAAAAACCAAAAGTAAATCATCTCATAGGATTTAAACGGATTTTTCATTATCTGAAGGGTACTCCAACACTCGGGTTATGGTATCCTCATGATGATGACTTTGAGCTTATAGAATATAGTGACTCAGACTATGATGGTTGCAAGATGAATTACAAGTCAATGTTTGTGGGTTGTCAGTTCTTTGGTAGACGGTTAGTCACCTGGCAGTATAAGAAGCAGACATCAGTTGCTCTGTCAACTTGTGAAGCTGTTGTTCACAAATCATTTGGATTCAATAGCAAATGCGCGACTACGGTTTGCAATTTTCTAACACTCCTATTTTTGTTGATACTTCTGCTGCTATTACGGTCACCAAAAATCGGGTCCAACACACTAAAACTAAGCGCATCGGTATTAAATATCACTTTATACGTGCCTGTTTTGAAAAGCAATTAATCGATGTTGTTAAAATTAATACGGATTTCAATGCGCCGACCTCTACACAAAAGTATTTGATAAACCGACGTTTTTATATCTTTTAGAGGTTAATAACGTGAAAAAGATAAGTGATATGATTCTAGAAGAAGAAAGTGCGTAGTCCGACAAGTTTTTAGTTTCTTTTTATTTTATTTTGTTTTATTTTATTTTTTTGTCTATTAAAATCCAAAAACACAAAAAGATTTTTGGTTTTAGTATTTTAGGAGGAGAATAGTTTAGTTTAGTATAAAATTACTTACAGTATTTATTTACTTAAAAAAATTAGTTACACTCTACCCAAATTTCGTTTACCTTGATTACTTTCTGATTGTGATCCTAATTGATTTCTTATTCATCTACAGGTATTGTGAGACTGAAATAGATCCAAATGAATGATCTGAACAAACCTTAAATGACCTAATCGATTAAAATCAAGAAATCAGTAAAACTCTTCAAATAGACCACTTAAATGGACATAACCGTTAAAATAAAGGACATTAAGTGATATTTAGAGTTCCTGTGAATCTAATGAGTCTAAACATG